>PVHY01008484.1:0-61334 GCA_004024945.1 Uropsilus gracilis | reverse complement strand
CCTCCGCGCCCTATCCCTGCAGCCTCTGGCGTGGGGTTCACAGCTCGGTAGTGGGACTGAGAACCTGGAGTCGGCCGTGTTGAGCACCCAGAGGGGGTAGCCAAGTACAGGCAGAGCAACACCTGGTCAGCAGACCACTAGTCTCTCAGTTCCGTTTTCAGCAGCCACCCCTTCGCTCTGTGTTCGGGACAGCGGGGAAAGCCAGGCGCGCAGCAGTAGCAGCGAGAGGGTTTGCCCGCCTCCCGACCCCTGGCAGGACCCGGCGTTCCCAAGACCACCGCACCGCGCATCCACGCCCGCTGCGGTCACTCGACCGGGAGAGTGTCCTGCGCTTTCAAGAAGACCTAGTCCCCAAAAAATAACTGGGCGTGGTGGCGCGCGCCTGTAATCCCAGCTACCTGGGAGCTGAGGCTGGGGATTGCTTGAGTGTGTGGTACCCCGGGCAACGAGAGACTGAGGTTCCACGAGCAGAAATAGCGAGACTTAGTCTCAAAAGAAGAAGAAGAAGACTTTGCACGGCCCGGATCGACTTCTCCAAAAGGATCCGCTTTCTCCCCGCGCTCCCCCAGAGCTGAGCCGAGGCAGCAGCCGAGCTCGGGTCACAATGGCCCGCGTGCCTTTCATGCCAGAGCTCCTCAAGCGGAAAGCTTGCAGCAGACCTCGCCGCGGCCAGCCGAGTCCTTCGTTCTTCCTCACTCTTCCGCCTCTCTCTTTACCACCCGCCCTGTCCCTTCCCAGCAGAGAAGCGGTGCGGGGGATCACGGCCTCCACCACAGTGCAGCGGCGGCGCGGGGACCAGCCAGCGCGCGCGAGCACCGGTCTGGGGGAGTCCTTTGCGCATCTGCGGCCCCTCGCTACTTCCTTCTTCCCCTTTTCCCAACGCGGGGAGGTGGCCCCAGAGCCAAGCCTGCAGGTGGAGGGGTGTGTGTGTGGTGGGGGCGGGGGGGGTGTCGGGTCGTGGGGGTGGGGATCTGCATACAAAACTTACTGTCTGCGACGGCCACCCCTCCATGGGAGGCGATCAGGCTCTGGAACCACACACAGAGAGCCACCAGCAGCAGCGTTCTGCTCTCCATCCCGGGGCGCGTCCCTCTGCAGGAGTAACCGGGCACCGGCGCGACTGGACGAGTTGCTGCTGGAGTGAGCTAAAGCCGCGGGCTGGGGAGCAAGGGGGTGGGGGGGGAGTCGCCCTGTGAAAAGGCAGACAGGCAACTGTAAGTGGCAAGTTTCCTCTGAGGAGGAGGAATCGAATGGAGTCTGACAGTTTCCACTCCACCGCTGCATATGTGACGGGAAATATGCAAATAAACCTCATCACCTATTGGCTATAAAGTCATAAGTTGGGGGGAGGGCCCTAAATTCCCTTCCAAATGTTTGAGCAAACTGCAATAAGGATCCACCCTGCCAAAGAGAAGAGGGGGAAAGGGCAGGAGGGAAATTTTCTTTCAGTTGATGGCTCCTATTTGCTTTCCAAAGGGGTCTGGTTCTCCAGGGGCCCCTGTACAAGCCCAAACACGATTTATATGGATTTGTGTTAAATACTCTGCAATCACTGGTTTTCCAAGAGGGGAAGTTAACCCTTAAACCCATGTGTTTTTTTTTGATAGCTCTTGTTGGGGTGCCCACTGTCCTTACCCCTCCCATAGCCCCTCACCCTGCCCCCATGAAAAATTCTCCTGCACAGTGTCAATTTAAAGAAATTGAAAGTATTACTGAATATATTTGAAAGCATTACTGAATAGAATTTCATTCTTACTTTTTATATATACTTGTATACCTCAATACATTTTAAAAAATAGCTTTATATGGCACATCCGCACACCATAAAGCCTAGTCATTTAGAGTGTAGGGGTAAATGTTTTTTCATTGTATTAAATGTTAATTTAATGACTGGTGGGCACATATTGTTCTGCAGTTTGTGTTTGCTCAATCTGGTTTTAACAATAACCACTGCTCTAAGTAATTTCTGATTTTTGCTTCAAGTAAATTGTATCCAATACTCAAATTCATCAGTGAATGCAAGGAAAATTTTGTATCCTCAGAGGCAAAATATGGAAGTCAAATAATCTAAAACTGCATTATTATGCTAATTGAAAGAAGCTAACCACAAAAACACATTGTATGATCCCATTTATATAAAATATCCACAAATAGTCAAGTTTGTAGAGTCAGAAAGCAGATTCATGGCTGCCTGGAGCTGGAGAATGGAGAAAGAAGAGAATGGAGAAGTGTTGGGGTGTTTATGATGACAATGTCCTGAAATTACATTACATTACTATGATGGTCATACAACACTGAAAAAACATTTACCTCTACACTCCAAATGGTTAGGCTTTATGTTGTGCAAATGTGCCATTTAAGCTGTCTTTAAAATGTATTGAGGTATACAAGTATAATAAAAAATATGAATGAAATTATATTCAATCATACTTTCAAATATCTTTTTAAATATCAAAAATTTGCATTAGCCAGGAAGGACAATTAATTATATTCACTCTCCACTTTACATCTGAGAAACAGATGAGACAAAATTTTGTATTCACTGTCTATATTGAATTATTTTTCTTTTTATCTATATTGCCCTCCTCTCTCTCTCTCTTTCTCTCTCATGCATGAGCTCACACACATATCCTAGTTTTGTGACTTGGATGGAAAGTCACACAATTTAAATTAGGTTCATATTTAAGTTTTTCTCAAAAGTAAAATACACTTGCTAATACCCAAATAATTCAATGTTTGTTATTCTATAAAATAGAATTAAATCATTAAGCGTATGCATTAGAGGTTACAGCCACAATATATCATATTTATTGCAATTATTATACAATATATAATACATCTTAATCTATCTTAGAAATAAAGGATTCTTGAATTCTGACCAAAATTAACCACCTCAGAAGAACTTTAGAAGTGACAGAGGGACAATGCAGGGGGTGGACAATACTGATTTGACAGTCCTCCAAAAATTATTTAAATTCTAGATTTAAAAAAAGATACAAGATAAATACAATTTCATTGACTGTGACCAAGGTGTAAATAAGATGTAAACAAAATAGTGCAAAATTTCCTACTCTCTTACATAGAATATTCATGTAGCTTATTTTCAGAGATAAATCACATTTGCTAAGATAACTAAGCCAATATGCTCTTCTATGCCTTCCAGAGAACTGTGGAAAAATTTGTAATTGCTAATGGAAAATCTGGTGCTTATAATAATTTAAAAATGATTTCTCAAATTAACAGACAACAAATTCAAATCAGTCAAGAATTAGAGCAATTCTTTTATGTTTTAATATGAAACCAGTTTGGGAGTGGTCTGTACAATGGACATGTTGCATGTCCATTATATTTGCAGAAATTTCCAGGAAGACTTAAGTCATAGCAGTTGAACCTGGTAGAAAAACAATTTGGCTGCAATCTGTGGACCCGCGGTGGGCAGGTGGGTGTGGTGGCAAAACGCGTCCTGATTGGCTGCTCTAGGGAGATCAGGTGCCTGCTACTTGTTCAGACTCACATGACCTCCAAGACACGCGTATGTGTTAGGGAAGCGCCTCTTCCAGATTTCAACAAGGTTATTTGATCGTAGATGATGATAATGTGAGGCTTAACATTTTCCATGACTGACATTTCCTTTGTAACAAACTTAAAAAGCTGCAGGTTCAAAAGAAGCATTTTATAAACGTTTAACAAACTAATATGTTTATGATAAGGCACTTGAGCCTTGTATACATTTAAAATGATCTATGAAGTTAAATGGCTATACCTAAAGAAATGATGGGACACTCCAGAACACCACATCCCTATGTAAGAAACTGATCTATCCTCTCCCTGCCCACCTTTCCCTCTCATTATCATCTATCATTTTTCTATGTATCATCTATTAGTCATCTTTCTGCCTACTATCTGTCACCTATCATTTATTATTTAATTTTAATTATTTAATTTAAATAACTTAAAATTATTCCATATTAATTATACTCAAAAATGGTAATTTTTTGATTGAGGGATTACTAACTGTAAGCATTATGAACTTTTCATCCCTATCTGCAATTAATGATTACAAAACTGTTACCAGCTTACTAATCCCACTGTAAAATGAGGGAAAATGAAACACAAAGAATATCAAATAATAGTAACCACAAAACATAGGGTTTTTTCTTTGAATATTTCATGAAAGAAGAAAAATATATTTGACATGTTATATTTTAATGTTGTGTAATAGTACACTGGAAGAATATGGGTAGCAGATGTTTTTTGTGCATACATGAATCAGTGTAGGTTTTGCATTGTGACTTTTTTTGCTAAATTAAAAAATTTCAAAGTATCTAAGTGCACTCAAAGAGAACATCAGTATGGAACAAGCTCTGGTCTCCTAAAGAAATCATATTTAATGTAGAAAAATGAATAAAATAATTGAAATTTACAAATACAGAAGTCATAAATATGAGAAATATTCAAAATATATTTAATTCTAATGAGAAAAAACAAATTCAAGCTCCTAACTGAAAAAAAAATAAAACTGCCATAAAAACCTTCCTCTGCTACCTGCCATGATACAGCACTAGTCGTTGATAGAAAGGTTTGCAGGCTGCACCTGAACAGAGATGACGTTGTGACACTGACAGGATGAGGTTGGCATCTTGGCTCTGGGATATGGCATCTGATGCGGAGGTCTGCTGGCAGTCGAGCTTAGATGTTTGGTCTTGCAGAATCTCCTTTATTCATTACTCAACAAAGCTATGCCGAAGAAATTCCAAATAGCTTAATTCAAGGGAAGGTTAAATTCAGACCAAACATAATTTTCCCACCGACAAAGTTGGGTGTTGTGTTCTGCAAAATTTACAGTACAATGTGTTTGGTTGATTTACTGCTATTGTCTTCCTCTCCGGTTTTAAACACTTTTGGTTATTTTCTTTTCTTTGAGAGGCAAAGTCATTGTGGGCTGTGCAGAATATTGCTTCTGATAATGCATGGTCCTAAATAATCCAAATATAGTTTAAGGATTTTGGTTTTTCTCAGGAAGAGATACTCATCCCTTCCCTCTGCCAAAAACAAAAGGAAACAAAGAAAGAAAGAAAAAAAGAGAGAAAAGGAGGGAAAAGAAGAAAAAAACAGAAAGTGAAAAATATCAAGCATTGAACTTATCATGAAAAGATACTTTTACATTAAGAAGAAAGTAAAAGATCATTTAAAAATAAGAATAACACGTGTATAACCAATACATTGCTGTGACTTGTCCTACAAAAAGAGAAGGACACATATAAACATACCAGGAAAACAGAGGAAGAAATAAACAGGCCCTTCCTCAAAGGCAGCATGAACCAAGAGTGTACCAAACCAAGAGTGTACCAAAATAACCAAATGGATTTATATTCATCTATATTCCTCTTCCAAGAAAATAAATAAAACAGTCTATGTCACATGAGAGGAAAGTTTCCATGAAATCCAGTTAGTGATTTGAATATGCAAGCCCATGAGTTCTTTTTATTGAGGGGTTCACCTTCAGAGATGACTTCAGGCAGGTAGCAAATCCCCAGTCCAGAATTCCAGAATGAGCTGAGTCTGCCACCACAGATGTTTGCGGTGCCCTCTGCTGACTCCCTGGAGATACTGTCACATCTAAAACAAAGCAAAACAAAACAAAATACAAAAAACAAAATCAACAAAAAAACAAACAAAACCCAGATTTTAACAGGTTGGAAGCAAAATCGACCGGATTAAACATCAGGAATTTATTTTTAATTTTTCTTACTTCTTTTGTAAAATTACATGTGACATCGATGTTTTGCTTTTCTCGCGTCTGTGATCCTGTCCTCAGCATCAAACTCTGCTGGAAGGTAGGAGGTCCTTAGTCAGGCATTGTTGGGTGATTCAATAACCACAAGTACAAGTAGTGACCCAGTGCTAACTGGAGGAGAAAAATAGGACCTCTTATTTAGGATTTTTACTTGATTTAGTAGTTATGAAACTGAACACACATACACACACACACACACACATAATCTAGTCTAGGAAGGCCAGATATGGGTTAGAGAAATGGAGAACAACTTCACTTTACTGGATTTTATTTTACTGTTTTCATATATTTCACATATGCCATGGAATTAGCCTTTTTTGTTTGTTAACTAAAAATAAAGTCTCTAAGCAAAATCCCTTCCACATCCTTTCATGTTTCAGCAAATGACATATATTTGTCTTTTTTAATCTCTGAGTAATAGTCCACTGTAAAATACACCACATCTTTTTGAGCCATTCATCTATTTAGGGTCATTTTGATTGTTTTCATATCTTGGTTATTGTAAATAGAGCTACGAATCAAAAGGAAAAGGATAATATAGGATGGTCTCACTTATACTTAGAATATTGAGAAACAAAACAAAAAGTCAAAGCGAAGTTAAAGTTAGCAAGCTGACTGTAGAGCTGGGACATCCAGGAATGGGAAGGAGAGGAGTCAAAACAGAGAAAGAAGAACACAAGAGATTATGGTGATGTTCACGGGTGATATGGTGGCAGGGGAACTATGAGGACTACAACAATGTAAAAAATAATAATAAGGGGGAAACAAAAACAGTCTCAGCAACAGTTGGATAAAGAGTTTATTAAGACCATCAAAGTGAGGCAATTGAACCCAGGAAACAATTTGACAGATTTACTCTGCAACAAATGTTCCAACAGTTATTAGCTTATATGGGCAGGAAAAGTGAGTCATGGACATTAAGTATGTAAATTCTTGACAGAAGGGACTTCTAGTTCTAAGTTTTCCTGACCTAAATATATGATGATGCGAAATGACAGGAATGCTGAATTGTATTCTTTCCTTCCTAAAGTGCGCACTGCCAAGATGCGTGGGCTGTTTCCCCATTGCTGACTTTTCTCTATCTGGCTTCTTGGTCCAGTGGGTGTGAAAAGACTGACTTTACTTTCAGACAGTAGGCTTCATCTTTCAGGATGAAGCTTGTGCAAATGACTTTACTTTCTTACCTGCTAGGCTAAGGGGCCATATAATTCCAGGAAAGTTCACGGTAAGTTCTCAGCTGCCTTTTTTGGTCAGAATTAATCTCTGTTCCATTCTTGATCAATGCATTTTCTATCCAACTTCAGAGTACCTCTTGCTTCTTTACCCAAAGAGGTATGTCAGAAATTGTGACTATTTTCCTAGCTATTATGTTCTAAACCTTTAAACCCTCATTGCCCTTTGGGACCATTGGGTCTCCATGGAAACATTTTATCAGGAGGTTTTGTTTCAATCTTCCTGTCAATTACAGTGATTTTATTCATTATTTTATCCACTTTTGGAGTCCAGTTAACTAATCCTTTCCAATTTTTGGCAGCACACTCATGGCTGAGACTGAGGGGGAAAAAAGAGTGGACAAAGACAGCTGGTGGACAATGGTTATTCTTTATCTCTATAGATCGAGCTATTCTAGACATTTTACACATGAAATCATATGTGAAGTTTGTGACTGATTTTTTTCATGTAGCCTAGTGTTCTAAAATTTCATCCATGCTGAAGCATGAGTTGATACTTCCACCTTTTTATTGCCAAATAATATTCCACTGTTTGGGTATAGCACATTTAATTTATCTGTTCCTTCCTTGACAGACATGTAGGTTGTTCCTACACTTTGACTATTATGAATAAGTAGTCCTGCTTTGAACATTCATGTATAAGATTTTTTGTGAACAATATGCTTTCTATTAGCTTAGATATATTTGTGTCATAAGGTTTAAGTCTTTGAGAAACTTCCAAAATGTTGTGCCTTTCTTAATATGTTGATAGTTTCCCAGAATTCTCTGAGAATTTGTTACCACTTCTTTATGTTGCAAAAATGTTTATTTATTGATTATTACACTTGAAGTGAAAATTCCAATAGTAGTTAAAAAAAGATAAAGCAAGGACTCAAACCAGGAAGTCACCTCACAGATTTTACTGAGAACTTTTCAATTACAGGTTTGAGTTCATTTATATAGACTGTAACAGTGAGTCATTAATATAAAAATGAAGCTATTCTTAAAGGGGGGAATACTGACCTTCATTTAGTTGGGCCTAAAAGGATTTTGATACTATCTATGTACAAGGAAGGCAAATGTTGGGGTTTTATCACCTTCTATAGAAAGAACATGTTGGAGATATGCAAAGACTTAGTACTCATTGTTCAAATCTTCATCTGGCTCTTTGGTCTTTAATGGTGGTTGAAATTTTAGTTTACCCATATGCAGAAGATTTTTGCATAGACTCTTTACAGAGTTGGCCAGTTTTGACTTAAAATTTATGTGGATGACTTTGCTGTCTTGTCTGCTAGGCCAGGGAGAAGGTGTTCCCAGAATATTTATTGTATTTCACACCTACAGTATTATTCACTATTTGTTTATTGTATGAGAATGTGGCTTCATGAAGTTGGAGATGAAATTCCTTTTTTCATACAACACGGAGAGTAATGTTCCAGAGCAAGCAGACAAATATTTATGTCAAAAAATGACTGATTAGAAGGAGAAAGGAAGGGAAAATTTGAGAAGGAAAAAAAGATCAGGATATACTACAAAGTACTTCCCTTTATCTTACAACTAATTTTCTAGCTTTTTTGACAACAGGGTTAAATAAAAGCCTAGAAATAAAACAATAAATTGAAAAAAACTTTAACTATAACAAGTTAGAACCATGTCTGGAGGGTCCAGATCTGAACTTGAAGTGTCATATCACTTGTGAATATATAGTAGTGATTTTTATTATATGACTTAGATATGTCATAGCAACTGACATCATTTTATACATGATATTATTCTGCAGCTCATTTTTTTTATAGATTCTTGGTCATCGCTACTAAAGTTAGAGAAATTAAAGTATTATCTTATCAAGAAAAAATGCTGTCCAGTATCAATTCCTAAATTGTTCACAAGAGATATTAAACAGCCTTATGATAAAACACTACCTTGCATGTGAACAGATTTGTAAAGGCAGTCCTTTATGACTACTCAGCATGGAGAATTTTCCTGGACCTGTCATAATTCTCAAAGAGCCACACAGAAAAATCAGTATATTAATTGGTTTTTAGAATTATTCCCAAAAGCTCTACTTTTTGGCTTTACATGTCAGTCACCATTTCCTTTTACTATACAGAGATTGTATCAAATCTTGTCCAAACTTCAGTCATCACAAGTCTACCCACTTACCCTGGCCTGAATGCACTCTTTGGAGTGTTTTGAGCTACAGAAGGTCAAACCAGTTGACTTATTACTTAATAGTAATGTAAGAGGGCTATCAATTTGCCAGGACCTTGAGTCTACATAATTAAGGACTTTCTCTGGAGACCTTGAACCTAATTTGTCTACTTGACTGGTTAGAAGAAAATTGACAATCCCATCAGCTTAGTCCTGCCTGAATGAGGTGATTTTTTTCCCTCAGAGTTCAGCTCTGGTAGCACCAGTGAAATGCCCCAAGTAAAACATGCATCACTACGACCCAGAAGCAAAGAATGAGGAGAGGTGGCCAGGCCCACAAGAGAGGAAGAGACCAGGAAAGTTGCATTTCTTGGCCTGTTCCTGGGTACTGGGACTCTAGTCCCCGGGACTACTTTGACATTGGCAGCCTTGGAGGTCTTAAGTGACATGCTTAACTTATTAAGTGCTGCACACCCTTACCTCTAACATGTAGGTTGCAGTTGGCTTACTGAAGCTGATTGTTAAATATTTAGGAATTTTGCAAGCAGATTGATAGCAAGCAGGTTGAAATAAGCCACGGAGGTACTATTTACACCCTGGACATCAACAAATAACACAAACTAAACTGTTTTTTTTGGTTATTGTTTTTTTTTTTAACCCCAAGCGATGGCTGTTAAATATCAATATAATCCTCTTCAGAAAAGAGTATTTTTAGTTCTCCCATTTTATAAATTGGGCTTTTTGCTTAATTTTTGCTAAGTTGTGTGAGTTCTTTCTGGATATTTGTTGTTAGACCCTTATCACTTGTATGGAGCTAGAATGATGCATGTTAGCAGAAAGAAGTCAGAAAGAAAAAGAGAAATACTGAATGGTCTCACTTATATGAGGGATATAGGGAAAACAAGCAAATAAATAGACAAGAAAAACTTAAAACTGCCAACAGAGCTGAAGCATAGAATGAGAGGGGGAGGAGGGTAAAATCGGGAAAAGAGGAGGCACAAAGATTAAGATGGTTCATGGGCGATAAGATGATGGGAGAACCTCAGGGTAGACAATGATGTAATCTATATGTATATATATTTTTATGTGTGTATATATAAATGTAATCAGTAAAAACTTAATAAATGAAAAAAATAAATTGAATACATATAAAAATACATATATACACTTATAAGTATACACTTATCCCTACTCTATATAAACCTATATATAAATTAGTGACCTGAACCAGGGATCATTTTTGCTTGAAGGAAACACTGGGCAATTCATGCAATATTTTTTGCTGGTTTTTAAGGGGGGGAGGGGAAAGAGGAAAGAGTTGCTAGTGCCACCTAGTGGGGTGAAATAAAGATGCTGCTAAATATCTTCACACACACCACATAATAATTATTCTGATCCAAATGTCAATCAAACTGAAGTTGAGAAACCTTGAGAAAGTAGAGCCTCCTCATAGGCAATACTCAAGACTGAAATAGATTCCCAGTGGTGAAACTGACAAGGAAATCTCCATAATTACGCTCTCCTTTCCTACTGAAATACTACCTTACAACCATCGCTGACACCTGCATGCTAGAAATTAAGTTTGCAGGTGCTTCACCTCTAGATGGTTGTTACCACTTCCATGTCATTCATATATAATCATAATAATATTCGATGCTGTTGGAGGTCAGTGCCATACTGTTATTCATGGCAGTTGTATCATTTTACACTCCTCCCAACTATGTACAAGGATGCTCACAAATATGTGTTATTTTCTGATTTTCTTAAATAGTATCCATCCTAATGGGTGTGCCATTTTACCCCAACTTCCCTTCTTAACATCCTACTGTATGTCTTCACTCATAATCTCTTGTCCCAGGTTTCCCTATGCCTGTCTCCCTGAAACAAGAGTCTCCTGAGTAGCATCTAATGTTGGTTCATACCTGGAACCTGAGTTAAGTGAAATAAGATAAGTTATAGTGCAATAAGAAAGGGTTTCTCTGCTCTTTTTGGTTTGAAAGCAGGATGGGAAATTAGGCTGCACATTTGATGGTTTACTAATGCCCTTGCCTTTGATCTCTTGTTCCAGACATGTGTGGATTCTAGTCTTCCTTCAGTTTTTCTGAGATCTCAGTTGGAGAAACATAGCAGTTTTTTTTTTTTCTGGTAGTCCCTAATTGATTAGAATCTTGCAAATAAGGTTTGCTTCAGTCTTTTTAGCTCCATTTCCAGAACTGGATATATGCCACTGTCTCCTCTAGACTCAGCCTCTGTGGGACAATGAAAGAAGGGGGTGTGGGAAGAGGAAGCTGAAACATGACAAAATTTTGTACTAATATGAATGTGCCTTTTTCCTGACTGGGTGTTACACTTAGTTGCTCTAGGTTTTTTTACTATTTTCCAGAGCTCCTTTCAAGTTATCTTAGCAAAATATTGATAGTATTTTGATGATTTTATTGGGAATAAGGGCTGAAAGCTACTTAATCTGCCATCTACTCATATCACTTTTCTCAAGTGAGGCTTTTTTGTTTTTGTTTGTTTTGAGGTAACATTGGCTTACAATACTGTAGATGAGTTAGAGGTACAGGATAACACAAGCAATGTAATCAAGATGTATTGTAGTTCCATCACATCTTCATGTCTGTCTCAGTCCAGGGGATGAAAGCTCACAGACTCTAGCATTTTCTTTGTATCCCCACTTACCAGCTTTTATTTTGGTTGTGTGGAATCTGAACCATCCATGTGCAGTTTAGAAACTGGAAAAGGGCTTGAAAAGATAGAAAGTGCTAGGTCAGAGGTGTATTTTGCGCAAAATAGACTTTGTTCTAGTCCCCATGAAATGTGACCTTTTATTAAATAGCAGACATATTTTAAATTTCACGTATGGTTTCTGCTTCTGGATATAGATATAATAAACACCAAGAGGTGATTTATTTTACTTCAGCACTGTTAGAAAAGAAGAGAGTTTTGGAGACAAGGACTCAAAGACTTAACAAACTCAAAGACTTAACAAAGTGACAGGTTGTTATATTTACACCATAGAATATTATTCATCAATCTAAGAAGACAAACTTATGTCATTCGCAGTAACATGTATGGCGCTAGAGGGAATCATGTTAGCAGAAATAAGCCAGAAAGAAAAAAAAAGTACAGTATGGTTTCACTTATACGAGGGTTACAAGGAAAACAAACGGACAAGAAAAATTTAAAACTGCCAACAGAACTGAAGCATAGAGCAAGAGATGGGGAGGAGAATAAAATTGGGGGAGGGGAAGGCACAAGAGATTAAGATGGTTCATAGGTGATAAGGTGATGGGCGAATCTCAATCTTGGGGTAGACAATGATAATATACGTGTGTGTGCAATCAATTATAAAAGATAAATAAAATGAAAAGTACAAGAAAAACTTGGGCAGGCAGTGGACAAGCATGCAGTCAGAGGCTACTGGCTGCATGACTGAGTTGTTTCATCTGGTCCCAGAGTTGGGGAGTTTGAGCAGGCGAATGGGTCAGGTGGTATGGGAGGAGTTTGGTCAGACAGGATGGAGGGAGTTTGATTAGATGGGATAGGGGAGTTGATTAAGGTCTATGACACTTTTCTGAAAACATCTTGAGTTGGTAATCCAGGAAATGGGGACTAACGTGGCCAATTTCCCTCTGGCCAAACTTAGTCTGGCCCAACTTAGTCAAGGATGTGGGGAAGGTGGAGTTTATTGATATTGTCTGAGTCAGTGACTCACACAATGAAGAGTTGGTACAAACAGAAAGAAATCTGGGAGAGAGATCATCTTTTCAAACACGAATGAAAAATTTAATTTTAAAATCCTGTTTTTACTGATATTAGCTAACTGGGAACTAAGGACAACTAAAATCCAGAGTGGGAAAAGCCTACCTTAAGTGCATTAATATTACCAATTTTTTACCTGCTATAATCAGAAGCCTTTTGAAATTATTCAGATAGCTGTTGAAGAATAACAGGTAGATTTTATTTAGAGAAAAGATCATGCAGTCAGGAAAAGAGATAATATTAAACTGATAATGTAAGGACAAGTAGAACTGTGTAATCAAGAAATAGAGTGAGACTTAATGAATAAACAGTTAATGAGAAGACACAAATGAACCTGCGAATGCTCTCATTCAAAGCAGACCAGGGCAAGGAGCCATCACCTGAGGGTGGAGGAAGGTTGTAGGAGAGTCCAAGGTTACTAGAGGTTACTTCTCCCACTCTGCAGCTGTACCCCTTCCCCAGGCACAAGATGGCCACACACAGTGCAGGGCAGATTTCACAGGCTGATTGGACTTGGGTTTTGAAGCTGACCCAGTTTTGAAAACATGTTAATCAAGTTTGAGCTTGTCCTGGTGCTATTCAGGTGTTGAGACAGACACAGTTTTTTAAAAAAGCTAATCAGGATACTGTGGAAGGTACAGCAAAGGAATGCAGAAAATCTCATTCAGGGAGTCTTTGCTTCTAATCTGATCTCTGCTTCACATCACCTCCTGACCACTGGTGCCTGGTCTTCCAGTTCCCCGGCACTACTGGACATTCCAGCAAACAAAACTTCTCCAGTTTTAGATGATATATTACATTGACCATTCTATCTTCTAATTCTACTTGACCTATGGCTTTCGGGAAGATAATGCTCCTCTTCATTCTTACTAGTGAAATTGTCTTAAAATTCTTTTAATTATGTTTTGTCGTAAATATTTCTCAAACTGTAATAAACATGGTCTGATTCATAAATATTAATTCACAAGTTTATAAATCAGTATCTCAATAAATTAAATAAAGGATGTAACAATTCTCTTTATATAATTAGTTTTGCTCTCTTTCCTTTTTTCCCCCTTTCTATTGATGATGCACACAGGATAAATACAAGTAGATCCTCTAAACACCTTTTTTTAGCAGTCAAAGCACAACTTTGAAAAATAGCAGTTTTTATTGATCATTACTAGTGACTAATAATGTGTTTAAATTTATGCTTAGCTACTGTTATGGTAACATATGAAGATACTCATCAGCCTAAATGGAGCTATAAACAAATAAGGGAAAGAAGGAAAAAATTAAAGTTGGAGTCGAGAAGAAAGGAAGGTAAGGTGAAAGGAAGGAAAGAGGGGAGGAAAGACAGAACAAAGAAAGGAGGCATAATAATACATCAAGGCAAAGATAAAATACATACTAGTGGATGCTTAGACAAAAAGTTGCTTACATTTTAAATTTGAAATATTGGCTAAATGTACAGTACCCAGCACGTGCCACACTAGGTTAATAACCTATATCTTCCCTGTCTCTCTGCCACAACCTCACTCATTTGCCCCTGTGTTTCCAACCACAACAGTCCTTGAACTGGCCCACGATGTTGCTTTGATCAGGGGACCAAGGTCAGGCGTGACCTTGGCTTGGGCTAGTTGGAAAGCTCAGCTGGTGCTTGAGCAGCTGGAGGAGCGGGGCTTCCTCCAGGTCTCCAGGTAGGAGCTAGAGTGCTGCTGGGGAGATGCTGGCCAATACAAAAGGAAAATGGGAAGACACTCAAATATAAATTGGTCTCTTTTCTTCCCCTGGCCTCTAGCTAAGACCGAAACATCCTGGATGTGGGAGCTTTGTGTCATTCTCAGGAAATACCCTGTAAGACTAAAGGAACTGTTCTGCCAGTTGTATAATATATTTCCTCCAGTTTGCTTTTCTCCTTCCCAGCCTCACTGTTTGTTTTTTTTTTTTCACTCTTATTCCTATTATCTTTGCATTGCACTGGCACATGTTTGCAGTAAAGAATAAAGAATAACAAGCTTTTGTCTCAAGCATTGTTTTTTTTTTTAATTTTTTAAGTTTTATTATTTTTTTGTAGGAAGAAAACAAGTTACAGATAGGTATACATATTACAGTACCATAATTGCAAAATTATAAACCATGCAAAATAATATATTATTTACTCATATGTGTGATTTAAAAGTTTCAAATACCACAGGAATGATATACATCAAATTCAATGTACTGATTATTGTTTCTCGGGAATAGAAGAGATGTCCGCAGAGAATGTCAACTATCTCTGTAATGGCTGATTTTTTTAATTTATTTTTTTAATTTTGTATATATATGTGTGTGTGTGTGTGTGTGTGTGTGTGTGTGTATTACATTATTGGGTAGCCCGGGGTTTTCCCTCGAGCATTGTTTTATAGGTTGCTCAAGCTAAGTTATCAGGAACTAATTTAGAAATCTGTCTCTGTAGCCAGAGTTCATAGTTTTATATTCAGTTTCAAAAGGGATAAGCCAGGGAAGTTTTACTTGTTAGCTTTCCCATTTCCTAAATCTAAACTATTAGCAAAAATAGAGGCTTAAATCACCTTTTTTAGATGATTTGATAATGCAGAAAACTGCTAAGGTGCAGTCTGCCATCAATTATTAAATCTATGTATTGGTTCATGAGTCATGCTCTCTGTGGTTTTGTGGGTGTGTGAGGGGGGAGGGAAAAAGAGAGAGGGAGGGAGGGAGAGAGAGAGGGAGAGATAATAACATGTCTAACACATAATAGCTATATTTAGAGCAGCATTTTCACAGAATTTTGTAAATTCCTAGTAAGTTAACTTTCCTACTGCACGATAGCCAAGATAAACAATTTAGGCATCGATTCAACTAAAACAAATAATCTTTATAAGAAGGTTGACAATACTATTCCACAGCAGCAGGAGGAACAAGAGTAATGAAGTTCGGGTAGATATTTAAGTACATTAATGGTCCCCTGAATCTCAAGTATTGCTCAAAAGGATCATGCTGTCAAGTAGAGAAGCAATAACATGGAGGTGACAGTCTGAGCCAGTGCCAGGTAAGGAACTAGCAGCACCCTGGGCCATGAGAAGCTGCATTGTCCATCCACGCTCCCTAGAAAGAGCTTCGACCAGTGTTGAGGAGACACTGCACCTCCCTAAGCCCCTGGAGAGCTGCCTACCCAGATTATTAAAAGCCCAGACCAGTGTGGGAGAGCCACACCAAGCAGAAACTCCACCTATATAGTGGCAGCATAACCCCAAAGACAATAATGGGAAGACTGAAAAACATACTTGGCTACATGAGTCCTCAGGAAAATAGTACACCACAAAGAGAAAAATCTCTAGAAACAAATACAAAGACATGGGAGATATGATTTTCTTATGAGATGTAGAATTCAAAATTGCCATGATAAAGAAATTTTAAAAACTGAAGAAAGGCAAGAAAACTAGAAAAAACAAATAGATGTCCTTAGAAATGAAATCAACATATGATCAAAATAGAAATGTTTATAAAAAAAAAAGCATAGGGTAGCATATACAAAAGAACAATAGAGGAAGTGAGAAAATCTGGAGGAATTTATAGAAGTGGAATAAACCAAATAAATAGAAGAGTAAGTCAATGACTTGAAATTGAACTTGAAAAAATGAATCCAGGAAGAACAAGGAGAAAAATGATGTGAAAAATGAAGAAATACTTGAGAATTATTCCACCTAATGAGAAGCAGTATTTATAAGAACAGAGATTTGGAAACAACTAAATGCCCCAGAACAGATGAGTGGATCAAGAAAATGTGGTACATACACACAATGGAATACTACTTGGTGATCATTTTTAGCAACATGGATGGAACTGGAAGGGATTATTTAAGCAAAGTGAGTCAGATGGAAAAAGATATCTACTGCATGATTTCACTTATATGTGGAGTCTAGAGAAACTGAACTATGGATCAGACAAAGACAAACTGTAGGATTAACCATTGAAAATTGACAGTAGAGCTAAGATAGTCAGGAGGGAAGGAGAAGAGAAGAGAGAAAAGGAGAGCAGAGGTGGGTAGGAAAGCCATGTGGATGGTGATGGATGACTGTGGGCTCTTTGCTGGTGGAAAAGCAATGCTGACACCTTAGGGGAGAAATAGTACTATAAAAAGTAGAAATAAGATTATTTTTAAAAATATATTTAAGCTATAGATACAAAATAAAAATATGAAAAGTAAAATATATATCTAGATTAAAGAATTCACCTACATATCTTATTTAGATAGTTTGAGGAAGATAGATGTATCAAGTTTTCTATACAGCTTCTATAGGAACATGCATTATTATATAAATAAAATATAGATTCTCAGTTAATTCTCAATTAATAATCTTTATACTATATCCCATCACTGACCACATCATAAATCCTCAATAAATATCTGCTAGTATTTTTTCTTTGTTCTGTTTGAATGAACATAAGAGAAAAGTTCTAATTTGTCTGTATGTATATGCTGAAACTGAAAAGTCATGAGAAGTTAAAAGTCAAAATGAAGGTATTTTTATTATTTATTTTATTCATCATCATCACCAACACAATTTTTTCAGGAAAATGATATGTAGTGAAAATTACAAAGCAATGTGCTGAGAGGGTAGGTTTCAAGCCCTTGTTTTATTACCTATAATGTGGGTGGGGGTTGGCAATTTAATAAGTCTAAGAGTCTCAATTTTTTTATCTGTAATGATGAGTTTTATGCATACCTAGTAGGGCATTTTGAAATTAAGTCTTTTTGATATTTTTTTCTAATTTTGTGGAAGAAACAGTGTTATACACAATTAGGGATTTAGGTATAACTTGTAGCTTCTTGATGATGCTTCCTTCTAAGGTTGAAATACTAGTACTTTGAAATTATATATTTCTCCCAAAAAGTAAACTTTAGATTATGTTGAAAATACCAAGAAATAGCTAAACATACCAAGAATACGTTATATTTACTCAAATTAATAGTGTTCCTGAAATTGTGCTTATGTCTGAACAAAAAGTAAATTTCACTCAGAATTGTTCTGACTCAGTGTTCAGACACCAAAGAAGAGATCTTCCTGTTTCTCAGAATTCTACCTCTTTAAATTCACAATTCTAGTAAATACATAAGGAAATGACTTTGGTACCTAGAGTCTAGAGCCACTTCTCTTTACAGAACTTACCACAAAAAATGTGGGAGACTGTGTACTATATGTGTTCAATATCAACTCCACAGGTTCCTTATATGGAGTAGTTTCTCTGCTCGTGAATTTCCTGAGATCTGGATCTTTATGGAAGCTCTATATTTATACTTGGATATGTTTGCATCCACTTCAAAGAGTAAATTAGAAGCCTAGTCTATTTTACACCTTAGCTTCCAAAGAAATATTTAAGATTTTCCGAAGGCATATGCTAGGATAGAGTTTGCGAATGTGAAGATTTTAAAAGGATGTTGTGGCTAGTAAGTGACCACTGACCTTTATCTCTTCAACTATGAGTATCCATTGGTTCAATTCAAGGTAAGTGATGGTATTCTCTGGCGTGAACTCTACAGCAGAATGTTTTAGGCAAAGAGGCTGTGGGTGGATATATCCCAGAATACCTCCTCTCTTGTTTGCCTTGCAAAATAAGTAGCAAATACAAATAATCAAAACTCTAAATTCTTAGAATTTAGCTCAGTCAGGAGATCATGGATGGAGGCTTTTCCTAGATAGCATAATTATCCTCTATCATTTTATTTCTGAATTGCATATATTCTTGTTGGGTACTTATATATCCTCTAAAATGAAACATTTTAATTATCTTAAGTAAGAGATATGATTGAAATAACAAGGAAGAAATGATTTTGCATTTAAATTTTTTTCAGTACTATAAGTGTGAGATCATTTTTAAGAAGTGAAGAATAACTAGTAGATGAAAACAATGTTCTCTCGAGATTTTTATAAAGCAAAGTTGGTGAATTTGAATATGTAAATTTGTTTAGAGATGCAGTAAGATTTATTGTTGTTTTGGTTCTGATTTTCTGTTCTTTCAATTATTCAAAGAGTACTCATTTTAGTTGTTTTGCTATGTCTATAGAATCATACCCTGCTTTGAAATATTTCACTGTGAAAATGTTTGCCCTTGGATATTTAATTACATAGGATTCAATTTTAAATTGTTACAAATTTGGGTTGAATTTTTGATGATTAAAATTTTTTATGCAAAAATCTAGTAAATACTTATCATGATTTAACTTATTTAGCGATTGAGCAAATTAAAATTTTCTATATATCAGTGGAATTCAGCTTACTGAATTTAGTTGGTAAGACACACTCCAGAAAGATGTAAAGAATAACTGTTATACTTTAATATATTTGATTGCACATGTGTCATTAAGCAGAAATACTTTTGTGAAGTTGGGACTTAAAAGAATTCTGCAGTAGCATAGTGCCTCATGATTTCCACTTTGTCTACTTGATACCAAAGCTTTATTCAGATAAGTTGTTTAAATAAAATCAAATAGCCATGTGTTTGCAAACCTACTAGATATTGGTATTTTTCTCCAGTTTTTTTAAACTACAGATATATAGTGCTATATATGTACAAGAGTCTTGATATAAGATTCAATGTAATCTTTTTCAAACTTTCAATGATATTCTACAAAGAAATAAAGGGAAAATATATTGAACCATATAAACCCCACATAGCCAAAGCAATCCTGACAAAAAAGTATATAGAGTCACCACACACCCACCTCAAAGTTTAGTTATTGAAACAATATGGTATTAGAATGAAAGCAGAGATACTGACCAATGGGATAGTTTTCAGATACCAGAAATGAATTCATACTGATCTGAACAGTTAGTCCATGATAAAGGAGCATACAAGAGTATACAATGGTGAAAGTCTTTCCACTAAGTGGTGTGGAGAAAACTGGATAATTACATGCAAAAAAATAAAACTAGATTGCTATTTCACATCATATAGAAAAATTAACTCAAAATGGATCAAAGCCCATTCTGAATAAGACCCCAAACAATAAAATATTTGGAATAAAACAGAATTTAATATTGAAATGACTTTGGTCTCAGTGATATCTTCAGGCAAAAATAAATAAATAAATAAATAAATAAATAGGATTACATCAAATTAAATAGTTTATGCACAGAGAAATAAAATATCATCAAAATGGAAAGTCATTCCAGACTGAGAGAAAATATTTGCACATCAGTATATGTCAAACAAGGGACTAATATCCAGAATGTACAAAGAGGCATATAATTCAACAAAAAGAAAACAAATAACCTTATACAAATTGGGCATAAGAGCTAAATACAATTTCCCACAGAAGACAGATAGCCAAAAGGCATGTGAAAAAAATGTTCATCATCACTTGTTATCACATGAACTCAAAATCACACCTACAATGAGGTATCCACTCACTTCTAAGAATGGTTCATATCTAAAATACCCAAAACATCAAGTGCTGGTGAGATGTGGAGAGAAAGAAATACTCTTACACTGTTGATGGGAAATGCAGGCTAACCCAGCTCTTAAGGAAATTAGATGGAAGCTTCTCAAAATTTAAAAAGCATATCTACCTTGTGATCCAGGAATACCACTCTTAATTACTTACCTAACATGCAAAAGCATTCATTTCAAAGGGTGGATGGTCTCATATATTCATTGCAGCACTATTTACAACAACCAAGTTATGGAAATAAATTCGTGTCCAACAGCAGATGAGTGAATTAAGAAGATACAGTAAATACAGACAATGAAATACTTCTCAGGTATAAAAAAGAGTGAAAGTTTGTCATTTGCAACATCACAGGTGGAAGTAAAGAGGGTTATGCTAAATAAAATAAGTCAGAAAGAGAAAGACAAATATTAGGTGACTTCATTCACGTGTGGAACATAGTGAAACAAAGCAAAGGAATAGAAAAACTAAACTAGAATAAACCCTAGAGCCCTGACTGGAAAACTTACCTTATCAGCACGGGGGGGTATGGTGAAAAAAACAAGAGAAGGAAGGGAAGGTGTGAGTATGGGTGACTTGGTAGTGAACATGCTGTAATACACCTGAAGAGGTATGAACATATAGCCTGGAATTGTATGCAATGCTACAAACCATCATTTCCTTAACATAAATAACACAATAAAAAGAATCCTACCATATGATGATGAATACTTGCATAACATGATATATGTCATAGTCATGTTCAATTTTCCTTGATGAAACCCTAGACACCATACTCAAGTCATTATATATCTTGTCATTATAGACACCGTTACATAATTGCCACTGAGGTCTAAATATTTATGTTCAGAGTGTTTCAAAGTAGCCAGAGGACAGTCAAGTAAATGAACCACTTCTGATTCAGTTACAGGTTCATTTTCACGAATGGTTCTTTTTATGCCATCCCAGAAATTCAACTATCTGATGCCTATTTTCCTGTCTAATATGACTAAAAATGTATGTGAGGTAATGGTCTCCATTTTTGAAGTTTCTGAGAATATTTTAATTATATTCCCCAGTTCTATCAACTTTTTCTTTTTGGTGCCTAATAGATAGTAAGTGTATGTGATGATTTGCTTTGTAATTGTGTGTGTGTGTGTGTGTGTGTGTGTGAGACTTAGAAGTAATGAGTGACTTTTTACAAGGATCATGCACAGAGAATGGCTGGTACTTTGTAGAAATGTCATGGATTTAGTGCTGTGAGAAAAATTAACCATGGGTGACAGGAAGGTACAGGAAGGGACAAACTATTTTCATAGAACCTACTTTTCAAGTCAGAAGCAGATATTTAGTCTCTCAGAAAAGTCTGAAATAAGAATAATGTAAAATAGTTCTCTTTAGGCCTTGATAATACTGTTATATATACCTTTGTCTTCTCTCATGTCATAGCCATGTAAGATCTTTGCACATGGAGACATGGTCTGTTACGAGCAAGGTAAATGTACTGATACTTAACTGCCTCACTTCCCTGAGGAGAACAAATCTAGCATAGAAGTTAATCCCTCCCAAAGCTAACACAAAGGGAACGGCTCCTATTAGGAGTCTCATGTGATGAGAATTAAAGAAAAAACTGTTTAGTATCCAGAAATTAAGTGGGTTAGCTCCAACAACACCCAGGAATGAATATTAACCTAACATATTTGTATAACTGCTTTCCAAGGTGAGCAAGAGGTTGCTTGCCAGCTTGGATTCTCATGCCTTACTTCCCTCCCTCTCTGACATTTGGACAGTGCTTCAGAGTTTATAAAACATCCATGTTTATTCCTTTTGCTCTCACAATAGCTTCAGGAGATAGATAGGACAAATAGTGGGCACTTTTATTTTCCATGAGAAAAAAAAAAGGTTTCTGATCCTCAGGACTTGTTTAGGATCTTGGTGAGTGGCTGAGTTAAGACCCCAGCCCTTTTATCACAGGGGCTTCCCGTGAACATACTGTTTTTTTTTAATCAATTCTCTTATAAGCATATAAATCAAAAAACCTACCATGGGAAGAGAATTATTATCCCCCATTATGCTATAAAAGCTGTGCTAGTGCATTTCATACATTATTTCATTTAATTCCCTCAACTCCCTGATAGGGAGTAACTGTTCACATTTTACCTAAGAAGAAACAAGGGGTCATAAAATTTTAGTCCCGTTTCCATACAACTCAGAAATGATGATGTTTGTCACGAGTCTGGGGTGACTAACTCATGCCCTTCTGATGCTATCAGCCTCTCTAGCCAGAGGCACTCTTGGACATTTAGTAGATTTGGAGGAAACTAAGTCCTGAATGGTCCATATACTTGCTGAGGTAATGATGATGTGATGAAATCATGTCACCTGATCATTCTAATACTCTTCATGGAAGCATAGCAGGCTGCTGCACAGCAGCTGTGGAGGTACCTGACACTGTGACCAAATAAAATAGCTGCTTTGAATTCCTAGGTCTGGCCTGGAATCCTGCTGTAGCAGTGCAGCCGTTACCCCTATTATGGACACTAAGAGACCTTGTGACCGCTTCCTTCAGTTCAGCTTCTGCTTTATTGCTCTGACCTTCACAGCCAACCCCACCTCTCTTAGCCCCAACATCTTCCATGCAGAGAGTGCCATGAGAACCTGACTTGCTGGATAGAAATGAAGTCAGTTTCATCCTGTGGTCAGGAGGCCTCATTTTTAGCAAGTGTTTTGATTCTCATGTTTTCATCTCTACTCTGTGGAAAGCTGAAGGGATGGCGTTGTGGACAGAGAATAATGGGTCTTGCCTCACTGCCTGTACCACAGAAAGCCTTGCCCCAGAGTTCACATGACTGAAATGTAAAAATACTCAGACTGCACTTACACAAAAACTCTGTTACATAACATGTTTGTACTCATTAGTCTAATTCTGCAGCTGTTTTACACATTAAAGTCTCAGGGTTCTAGCAGCAAGTACCCACAGGAAACTAAGCACGGCCCCAAAACAGAGCCATTGGGAATTCACTTCCTCTTTTTTACTTTTGACATTTGAACTAGGTCAGTCTGTCCCACCTCCCTTCAACATGTGTAACTGCCCTGTGGGACTTTCTAGTTCACATAGTACTTTCTTGCTTCTTTCCTCTTTATTTATATCATGAAATGCAGGGTCAAGGCCCCTTCTATGTACCTGGGAGCTGAGCCTGGGCCTGTACAAAAGTAGGATTTTTTTGCATTTTATTCTTGTCTTTTTTAAAGTATAGTGTGTATTTATCATGATTTTGCAGCTTTATTGATAAATAGTTGTGTAAGCTTAGCAATTGTAATGTATTTATTTGATACACACACAAAAGAAAACAAATCCCTACCATTGCAAGAGCACTTAAGTTTTGCGTGTTTAGAAACTTTTAAATATTATGCCTTTGTTGACAATCATCACCAAAGGATTATATATGAGGATCTTAGATCCTCCTCAGAACGTATTCATACCTGGAAAGTTGTATACTTTGGCCCACATTTCCTAATTCTTGCACTCCTAGTCCCTAGTAATCAAACTTCCACTGTTTGTTTCTAAGAGCTTTACTTTTGAAGGTTCTACATGTAGATAATATGACACTTGTTTTTCTCTCTCACTTATTTTCCTTAGCACAGTGCCTTAAGGTTCATCCAGTGTTTCAAAGTTTCCTTCTTTCTTTATAATTGAGTAACATTCTTGTACACCAGACACGGATACACACAAATATACATGTAAATGTATATAAAAGTCACATGATCTTTCTCCATTTGTCCGTTGACAAACACTCCGGTTGCAATCTTGTTTTGACTGTTGTAAATAATGTTGCAACAGACATGCGGGTGCATATGTCTCTTCAAGCGAATGTTTTCTTTTCCTTTGGAATAACAGAAGTAGAATTACCAGATCATATGTCAGTGCTATTTTTAATCTTTGGGGAAATTCCATATTCTTTTCAAGAGTGGTCACACTGATATATACTCCCACAAATAACATACAAGAGTTCACTTATCATCAAATCCTCACCAACATTTGTTATCTCGTGTTCTTTTTGATGACAGCCATTCTAACAAGTGTGAGCTAACTTCTCTTTGTGGAGATTTACGTTTCTCTCAGGGTTAGTGATCTTTTCATATACCTGCTGGTCACTAAGATGACTTTTTTTGAGAAAAAGTCTATTAATTTCTTATATTTACTTTCTTCATCAGATTTTATGTTTTTGTTTTTGTATGTGTTCTTTATAGACTTTGGGTGTTAACTTTTTCTAGTGAAGAAAATGGGCAAAGGAACTCATGTGCATTGTTGGTGGGAGTGTAAGTTGGTGTAGCCACTATTAAAAAGTGTAGGGAGAGTCTTTGAAAAAAATTAAAATGCAAACTACAATATGAACCAGTAATTTCAGTTCTTGGCATATATACAAAAGAAATTTAAACAAGAGTTCAAAGAGCTGTACATAGTCTTAAGTTTATTACAGCATAATTCTCAACATCCAAGATACAGAAAAATCATAGTTTACAGGTCAAAGGGTAAAGTTGTGGTATATATGTGTACCATAACATGTATACACATACACACACAGATAATGGAACCTAATTGCATTATGGTAAGTGAGATAAGTCACACAGAAAGACAATACCATATAATATCACTTTTTATGTAGAAGTTAAAAAAATGCACTCAGAAAAAGATGGTGTTGCACAAATTGTGGGAGAGGGTGGGGAAGAGGGATAGGGATATGTTGTTTAAGAGCCCAAACTGAGAACTATTATATAAATAAGTCCTGGTGAGCTAATACACAGCTTAGTGATTTTAGTCAGCAATATTGTATTCTAAACTTCAAAGTTACTAAGACTAGATCATAGTTGTCACTACCAAAAAAATGATGATAAATATATGATCTGACAGAGATATTAATGTTATGGTAAAATCATACCAAAATATAAAAATGTGTCAAATACACCCATGTGTATCTTAAACTTAATTTACAGGTCAAATATATTTCAACTAAAAGGTATAATTGGATTTTGACAGGAATTGCTCTGAACACATGGATGATTTTGGGGAAGACTTTATCTTTTCCTTTTTGAAGAATGTTTGATAAAAAGTACGTTTTGTTGGCATATTTTTCCTCTACTGCTATAAATTCAGTCCTCTCTCCCCATCTGTACGATTTCTACTGAGAAATGTAAAATAGTCATGGAGATTCACTTGTCAGTATTTTGAAATGCTTTATTATAAGCTGTCTTTCAGAGGCTTTCTTTGCACTGATTTTTATTCAGTGGCCTGAGTTTCATGAGTTTGGATATCCACAGATTTGGAAAGTTCTCATCATTATATTTTTAAGTAAGCTCTTTGAATCTTTCTCCCCACTTTTATCCTTCTGAAACTCCAATAGTTCACAGAGTGGTTCTATGGATGAAATACTAACATATGGTCTTTCTTCATTCCTTTCATTTACCCTTTTTGTTCCTCTAATTGGAAATTATCAATTGATTTGACTTTGTACTTACTACTTGTTTTTTTCTGATCAATCAAGTCTTCAGTTCAGTCATTGTTTGTCCCAGTTCAAATATTTTTGTTTTAGTTCCTTTTGTTTTCTGTATTTACTGAACTTTCATATTGCTCTTGTATTACTTTCCAGATATTTTAAATTGTGCTCTGTTATTATTTTCTGAGTAGTTTTATAATAATTATTTTGAATTGTTTATAAGGTGATTCTTCTTATTTTTTAGAACCAGTTAATGGAGGTTTATAATATTCTTTTGGAGAATCCTATTTTCCTGATTCTCTCTGATCCTATTGCTGTGTGTGTGTGCACAAATGCACACACATCCAAAGAAGCAGTTACCTTTTCCAGACTTTATGAATTGATATTGGTAAGGAAGATTTCTACCTTCAAGTGGGATACACTGTGACATGCTGTGTCCATAGGTTTGGTGATACATTTTGCCAAGTGAGATGTGTGCAGTGGCTTTGAGTCTCAAAGAACTAATGTCTCTTCAACTCAGGTCCCTGGGTTCACAGCACAGACAGCTATGTGGTCTTTGGCAAGTGTTTCATGTGCCTTTAGGGGGTGTAAAGTCCCTTGGGTTCCTTAGCTCTGCTTCCAGGCCCAGTGGGACCCGTCCAGGAAGTAGTGGTGCCAGAAATGGTGGTGTGCACACATTTGGTTCTAGGACAGGCTGCAGGCTACTGTGTAGTGTAGGATCCAGTTACATAATAGCAAATTAGGGTCAGGATAGGCAACAGCTATATGCAACTGGTAGCAGAGACCCTGATCCTCAGCACTAATCATACTGGCAACTGGATTTGCTCTTAGGAACATGGCAATGACATGCAGTAAGGTAATGGGTTGTGGCTGGCAGCGTGCAGGCATTCATCTGGAGGCAATTGCTGTAGGTGAGTATAGTGATGTGGTCAATAACAGAAGACAAGGCCTCCTCTGGGCCCACAAGTGGCTGTGGTGGTCGTTGTTGCCAGGTTGAAGAGTTTCCTCTCAGGCAAACACACACAGCAGAGGCAGGTGAGAAGCATCAGGTCAGCTGTATGTCATGCACAAGTAGTGGGTCTAGACCAAATCCATACATGTCTGTGTGAATCAGCCACCTGGGTCTAGACTGACATCCTGCTCTCATATAGATGCAGCTGCCTGAGATGACTGCTGGTGTCATTCTGGACCCCAAAGTGATGTAAGTGGGAGAACCAGGAAGGACTCAGTTGACAGAAGTCAATGCACATGAAAGCCTATCAGGAAAACTGTCAGAATATGAAAGGGCTTATGACAGTTATAGTGACGATGGGTTACTTCCTCAGTGTCTGTGCAAAAGCTTCTTGGTTGTCTGTAGAGTGGATTGCTCTGAGTCCAAATTGCTGCATGTATAACTGCTACTGGAGGTTCCAGTCTTTTCTGCATGGCTCCGTTTTGCCAGTCTGGTGGCCAGTGAGGTTGAAGTGGGATATTCAAGTGGTCCATGAGAAGCTGCTGGTGTGCCCTCTGTTCTTCCATTTTTGGTGCAGAAAACTCTTTCCGGATGGGGAACCCCCTTCTTGCTGTTAAGTAATACCAGTTCTGGAGCTGGGATGATGCAAAGAAAGTAAAAATGCCTTTCTAATCTTTCCATGCTTATATGTGACAAAAGGTTTTATTTGAAAAATGTGTGTCACTTCTTTGAGACCCAGGGGAAAGGTGGCCAGGACTGCTGCACAATGCACACAGGAGTCATGTGACTGGTAGGGTCTGCTCACTGATTGATGTTGGCTACCCCCATTGGCTTTGAGAGGTGGAGATAGGGACCAGTGTCCAAGTGGCATGGGGCTACTCTCGCTCAGAGTTTTGCTGAAACACAAAGTAATACTACAATGTGTGCTTTTTAATTGCAGAACTCTATACAAAAATAGTTGATTATTAATCATGCCCAAACCATGTAGTTTAAAATCCAAAGTTAATTCAGTAAGGCATATTATATTTTTTCATATTTTGTAGCTTTCTACTTTAATAGACATTTACTTTTCAACTTTTCTGTTTTGGTACTTCCTGATTTTTATATCATTGCCTCTTGTTCCTGCTAATTTTATGTTTTTTTGGGGGGGTATATATTAGGCAATTTTTCCCTTTTATTTAACCTTTTCTACCACTATTGAGTAACTATAAGAAATTGTTCTTTGACATTTCTTAGTTTTCATAATGACACAAGTTCTATGGAGCAAGATTTTTCTATTTTAAAATTACTCTTTATCTTACCCAATTCACATGGGTTGCTGTTTGCCTGATTGGCCAGACACTGGGAAGCTGTAAATGATATTTTCACAATGGCTTGGCATTTCAAACTTTTTTTTTAAAAAATGCAAATTTTAAATGCTAGAATTTTCCAGATACTCCCCATGCCACATCACAACTTTATTTTAAAAAATTCATAAGAACTATTTAAATTATTTCAGGTCTGTTCTGAAATCGGTGCAACCAATTGTGAATCTCTCATGTTTCACGTGCTAGTGACTTGTTTAAGGTCATGTGTTTAGGTAGGAAAAGAGCTCTGGAGTCCCTGCCTGACTTTTCCTCTGTGGTGCTGGCTGCCTTACAGCAGGCTGTGCTACTTTTGTTCCTGAGGTACTCGATTTTTGAGTGTATAATGAATTATGCTCTCTGTGTGGGGATTCAGTTCTGTGGAAAGTCTACCCTCCTATATTCATGGTCATGATAGTGTATTATCATAGAGATTCTAGAAAATTTCAGAGAGTGGTGTGGTATGGCCAGAGCTAACCTAGCCATCTGAGACACATGTAAAGAAAGTAGGAATTATAGTATTTACTTTCCAAAAAACCATTACCACTAAAATAGATTTCCTTCTTACCCCTTTTTCTTATTATTACTAGTTAAAGAATGCTCACTACTCTAGACTATTTTTGACTCTTTGGTGCTTCAAATAAAACAGTCTGATTAATATCTTTCTATATAATAATTACAATATATTTTCCTTTATAAATTTAATAGTGCGCTTATCAGTTTTCTCAAAATATTGCCTTGAAGTTGCCCTCAGTGGGAAAAGCGAGCACAGAAAGATGAGAGGGCTTAGAAAAAGCAAATCTCTTCTGTATTTATAAATCTATTAAGTCAGTTTTCCCCCTGCCTTTGTGGAAATCATTGAGTATTTTTTTAAACTTGGAAGCATAAATTCAGTTAAAGGTGGTTTTGGAAATACTTTGTTCTCTGATGTAAGTTACCCTTGTTCCACTGGGCCTTTGGTCCAGCTTCGAGCATCAGTGACGAACTAAAACGTTTCCTGGAGCTGAATCTAATCTCAATTTCCCAGTTATTTACTGAAGCAAAGGTTCATTGAGACCATATCAGGGACATGAAAAGTATCAGAATTAAATAATTATAATTATAAAGGTACAAAATTAGAGTTCAGTATGTTTGGAAACCATGAGTCAATGAACCACAGAGATGAATACAGTGACAAACTAGACAATGTCATAGAAGTTATTAAGACACAGACTTCCCCAGAGGACTTTATTCACAGACCCCCATGCTAGGAACCCCCATTGAGAATGTGGTACCTTACCCCAGTTATAGGCCTTGGGCCCTTAAGGATCAAATGACTTCAGAATCCATCTTTCTAAAGACCTTCACTCAGAAAAAAGTACTAACTACATGTTAGTACTCTTGTATTAGCTAATTACTAGTTAGTATTAGATAGTCAAAGGTAAGATTTTAAAAGTCAAACATTTTAGGTATAGTTTATATTGCACAGTTTACTCTTTTGAGAATAAATTCTGTGAGATTTGATAAATACATTCAACCATGTAATCACATCCCTTTGTAGAACAATTCCACTACCCCCAAATTTTCCCTTACATATTTTGTGGTCAATCCATCCTCCAAAGCTCTGCTAGTTTCTAGCAACCACAGATTTGTCCCCAATCTCTGCACCTTAAAGAAAGATGAAATTTCCAACTGTGTTAGATTTGGATTTTTTAATTTATCAGTGATAATACTAATAATATCTATTTACTTGGGTTGTTTTAAAAGATTAAAAAATATAAAATATTTGGCACACTGCTACTAGATACATTTTAATGATGATGATTAAAATATTGAGCATTGAATTACAAACCAGAAATCACAGCACTAGAATAAGTAAAACTGAGTTAGAGTTTTTAAAGCACAATCTCTCATGTAACTAGAAGGATTTTCTAACCTGATAATTGGTAATCAAGAATCAGAATGTTCATGTTATTCAGAAAATCAGCATTTCTCTAGTTCGTTACTTTAGTGAATGGCAATGCCTGTTTAAATATTCTTTTTGCTTTTCCATAACTTCCATTCATAGGTCACAATGACCATAGAATACAATTCCAATTTCTCTTTTACAAAAGTCTTTAAAAAGATCAACCTCCCCCTGTTTTCATTTCTACTCCTGTCTCCCTATTGAAGAAAATCCAAATAAATAAACTAGATATCATTAGTAAAAGCTAGGAGGAGGTAGATTATAACAACATAAAATGTTCTAAGAGAATTACTTAGACATTAAAGAAATGCATACAGAGATCATTTCTCCACCCCTCAAGATATTTTAATCCTCGTTGAAGAAAATCTATCAGATGTTGTAGAAAGATCTCAAGTAATACATGCATAGTTGAACCAAGTAATTGCTAAACTTCCAAGAACATGTGTTTTTTTCTGCCATTTCTAAAATACTTTGTCTGCAAATTCAAAGTTATGCAAGTCATGGAATCATTCTGTCTCCATATGGAAGTTTTCTGCCTTGTGTTAAAAAATTAATTTACCTTCCTTCACTTGTTTACTTGTTAAAAAAAACTCTGAGGGTTTTTTTGTTAATTTCACTTGGGAAAGAAAAAATAATATATATGAGAATGTCTTGAAAACTTTTCAAGAAGTATATAAAATAAAAGGTGCTGTAAATATCTAACTCATCAGAACCCTGAAATAACACATCAACATTTTAATTGTCTTAATGTTAATTTTCCTTAAATCTATTATTATAGTTAGTTTTTTCACGTAATCATCATTTATGCTGATGCGTCTTTTTATTGTTCAGTTCAACCAAGAGCTCACATTCCCTGCAGAACTTAGCTTCACTGGAGGAATATTAGCTGGAGTGCTGTGCAATGACACTCTTGGGACTAGAAGCCACATGTAAAGGTGGGCCTCTCCACCACCTCAAATAGTGCCACAATGCTGGAGAGTGTGGGTGGGGGGCAGGGGTCACACTTTATGCCGATAACAGGTACAGTACACTTCTCAAAAGCAATATTTATTGATTTCATAATCTGTGTCTTGGAAACTAGATATGTAGATTTATTAGAACAAAGGATCAGACAAAAGTCTATAAATCATGAGGTACAAAATACATTAATCCTATTCCTATTGCTTATATAACTTTTATTTTTGCCATTTAGAAGTTCTTCAAAAACTAATTACTGGTTCTCTTGAATTGAGAAGAGGAATAATGTGAGACACTTGGGATAAGTGAAATTTAAAATTAATTGTTCAATTAGTTAGCCAAATTTAACTTCTCACCTTCTGCCAGTAAACTTCTGCCAGGATCAGATCTAAAGAGGCAGGAAGGATTAGGAAGCTTTTTTTTGTTTGTTTGTTTGTTTTGAGGTTGCTAGTTACTGCTTTTAATTCCAGCTGCACCTATGGTAGTATTTGCCAGCTATGTAGGGGAAACTCAGTGGGTAACTGGAGAGTCACATTCTTTTCATATTGGGAGAGGAACCAGGTCAGAGTAGGATTTTAATGCCAGATATATTTGGCCACTTTGAAATTTATAGTAATATTTTAGGGAAGGCTGTAAGAATGCTAGACTCAAACCAGTGAGAAAGAAAGCAGAGCAGAGAACTTACCCCCATGATATTCCGGTGTGGAGCAACAGAATAAATAGGCGGACAGAGGACACTGGTCCAAGGATGAGGTCTCATTAGGTAGAATGACTAGGACAGCTTTTCCTTGTGTTTGTCACTGGTTTTCTCTTTGCACTACTTTGTATATTTGATACTTTGTTGCTCGTAAAATATATGCTTCTGGATCTTTCCAAGAAGAACCAAGAAGAACCTCTGAGGTTCTTGTCACTGGCAAAAAAGACTATAATCATTAAAAATGAGCCTCCTTGAATCCACAGGACACCCTCTGTCGTGCAGCCCAAATAGGATGTGTCCTCTCAGACTTCCAGGAAATGTGCTTCTGATAAGTGCTCTTAAAGTACAGTGTATATGTACATCTCTTGTGGACCCCACCACAATGCAGGTTCTGACTTAGCAGATCTGGATAGGACCTGAGATTTTGAACAAGTTCCTTGGCGGTGCACTTGCTTAACTGCCCATGTGTTGCAGTGTTTCAGATTCAACTCAGATTGAATTAAGTAGAAATCCTAAGAGGAAGGTAAATAGTCATGAAATAAGTCAAACACTAAGCTTCAGAATTGGAGGCCTGGAGAACTGTGTTTCCCGGAGGCCTATTCTTAGTGATTATTGGCAGTGCTGAGCCTGAGAATCCAGGCCTCTTGGGTTGCAGCTTATTTTGCTATTCCTGGTGAGAGGTGTCTCTGGAGAAGACAGGGAAGGAGGGCACTGAAACTGAAGTGGGAAGGAGGACATGAGATGCTGGTGAGTAGGATAAAAATACAAGACCACATGGATAGAGAGAAGACATTGGTAAAGAGAAATGGGCATCTGAATTCTGGGTTACAGGGCAGAAGTCTTTGAGTAACAAAATTTAAGGATGATGGAAATAGTCTGCCTCCCCTCCCCACTGCTTTACAGCTAATGCCAAAACATTGTGGCCATAAAAAATAATGTGCTTCTTGGGGACTGGTGTCAGACCATAGAAGTCTATGAATAAAGACCGCAAACATGTTTTCATTAACTTAATTGTGCTGCAAAGTGAGTTAAAAGAACAACATTTGAGGTAGCCAATCATTACTCAGAAATGGTTGCCAACCTGGGAGGAGAAGCTAAGGGAAACAAGGAAAGTGACTCCTACCTGGAGCCTTTACCTCTAGAGGAAGGTGGGGGTGTCCTGCCTCAGCATTTCTTGTACTCTTACTCCCCAAGTTCTCAGACCGCAGCCAGCCTTATTGCTAGAATTGAAGTTGTTGTTGAGTCCTCTACCTCAGCCATGACTATAAGTCAGGTCTCAATCATTTTTTTTCCCCTTTTTATACTTTTAGGGCCTGAAAAAAAAATCAGTCATTTAATGTCACACCCATTAGAATGGCTATTAACCATAAGACAGGAAACAAGTGTTGGTGAGGATGTGGAGAGAAGGGAAATCATGTGTATGGTTGGTGGGAATATAGATTGGTGTGGTTATTATGGAAAACAGCGTAAGGATTCCTGAAAAGATTAAAAATAGAAATTATATGGGCCGGGCACGGTGGCTCGTGCTTATAAGCTTCAGCCTATGAAGCAGCCAGGGCTAGGGATCGTGGTTCGAGTCCCACCTGGGGCCCGTAGTGAGACCTAGTTCCAAAAAAAAAAAAAGCTGGGCGTGGTGGTGTGCGCCTGTCATCCCAGCTACCTGGGAAGCTGAGGCGGGGATTCCTTGAGTCTGTGGTACCCCGGGCAACAAGAGCCTGCGGTTCCATGGGCAACAATAGCAAGACCTAGTCTCAAAAAAAAAAAAAAAATTATATGGGATCCAGTTATTCCACTTTTGGATATTTATTTGAAAAATATAAAATATATACATATTTATATATATGAATGATTAAAGACCATTTAATCCATATACTCAATGGAAAATTACTCAGATATAAAAAATGATGAATTCTGCCATTTGCAACATAGGTGAATCTAGGATACTTTGCTTAGTATCCTAGTTAGAAGTTAGTCATATGAAGAAACAGACATTGTACTATTTCACTCTTGTGCAAAGATAAACAAAACTAAAGAACAAACAAAGCAAAAAGCAAACTCTTAAGACTATAAGAACAAAATAGTGACTAAGATAAAGAGAGGTGGATTTCTTGTAAAAGGGATCATTGTGTGGTACAGGATGAAAACTAGATTCTTTGCGGTGAACCCGATGGAATATATATAAATGTTAACTCATAATGCTATCTACCTGGAACCCGTGTAACAACATACATCAATCTTACTTCAATCAAATAAATTCTCAACACTGATGGATACTCTCTCCACCTCCATCCATCCTAATTTGTTGTTAGGAGTACCCCTTGTCTCTCTATGAGTGATTCTTTTATTGTGGGTTTCTTTTCAATTAAATATCCAAGCCTAATTCCATACTGTTATAACAGTATATCATAGGCAGAATGGTTTTAACAACAGGTATTTTTACATTTCTGGAGGCTGGGGAATCTCAAGTTAAGATTGGTTTCCATAATTAATAATACTGTGCAGCATACTTGAAATCACTGAGAATAGCTCTTAAATGTCCTCACCAAACAAAAAACACTTACATGATGTGATGGATGTTCACTGATTTGATGGTGGTAAGCATTTCACAATGCACAAATCATTGTGTTTTATACTTTAAATATATTACAACTTTGTTAACAATACCTCAGTAACACTGGGGAAACTATCTTAATTTTAACCTGCAACAATCTTCACCCCCTGATGTTTCATCCTGAGTTTTAAGTCACATCAGGTGTCCGTCTGCTCCAGCCAACACCACTGTAGTGAGAGCAGCCCTTTTCAGTAGGCTATCAGTTCTAGCAGTTGAAGAAGAAGGTTGAATTCTTGGTGAATTTCACAGGCTCTCAAGGAATCATGGGCAGGGGGTTAGTATGGGGGGGGGAGCAGGGTAGGGGAGGCAGGGAATGACAGATGAGCCCCCAAACCTCAGGAATCTTCACACCTTGTCACCCAGGATCTCCCTGTGCTCCCTTTGTGTTCTTGCATTTTCCTCCCCATGCTCCAGATGAGCCCACTCACACATGTGCACACTCACTGGGCTGGACCTGTACAATCACAGGGAAGGTGCAGTACCACAGGTGCTGCTTCTAGAAGCTAATGACCACCTAACAGTCTTTATCTGAAACACTGAACTTGCAGTTTGTGCCTGATGCTGGTTGGCTCTGCTTAGAATTTTCTACCAAATTCTTCCAACTGGCTCCTCCTACTCTGCAGCTTCTCAGTTGAATAGATTTCCTCTAAGAGAATCTCCATAAGCCCATCATCAAAATAACCTTCACCCCACATCTCTATCCTCTGGTCTCTGTGCTCCTGTCATTTGCTCCTGCTTGCTTTCTTTGCAGATCATCTGCTTCTACCTCCTACCCATAAATGCACTGGTGCATAATCACAAACGTGCAGCCTTTGCCTCATCTCTATAGCTGTGAGCTCCCTTCTACAATTGCTCAATTGGGCCCTGATACATTCGTAAAGGAGAGTGCACAGTCACTTAGTGAGGTGGCAGGTGGTGGGTTGGCTTTGTGGCTGGGAGGTTCAGAACTACTGATTCAAACTCCCCGCTGTTCAGTGAGATGAGTGCCAAGTCCAGTTCCGTTGTCCTTGATGTTCTTTCCTCCTCAGTCAGGAAATGACATTTTAAGCAGCACGAGAAAAGACACACCCCGCGAAGGCATAGTGTGTGTTGGAGTAGCTTCAACGCAAGATCCTGGGATGATGGGAAAAATAAAAATGACTTAAAGAATGATTTCAAGTTGGAACTACTCACATTTTTATACACACAGACGTACCCCTCCTCCTCCTTGCTTGGTTAGCTTCTTCAGGTCCTTCCTATCCCAGCTTTGATGCCCTCTCCTCTCTGCTACCTATTCTGACTCCCTCCACCTGGGAGAAGTTCGAGTCTTAGATTCACCTGGAGAACCTTGGAAATGAGTCCTCATATCACTCTGAGCTGTCATTACCTGTCATTACTCACCTGCAGGCCTCGAAGGGACCCTGATGGTGGCTCCGGTGCCTTCACCATGCATGGCTAAACAGTTTTCTCAAAACTTACTGGTTTCATAGAATATGACATGGTCTCTTCAGGAAAATAGAAGGGGAAAACACCTTTCTACCAGCAACATCACCACATGCCTTCCATTCATAGTCACTCCTCTGGGCCCCAAGGTGACAAAGACCGGAAAGGCTGGTCAACCTTTCTCTCAGAACTTCACCAAGAAGCCTGCACAGACATAGCGCTGCCCTGTGGTGATTGTAGATGGATCTGTGGGGAAAACTTAAGAGTTAAAGGATGGATGGTCACTTTCCATTGAGAGGACACATGTCTAGCATTTAGAGTCAGAGTATATCTAATCGTGCTAGGTGTTGGGGGCACCTCTCAAGGGGGTTGCCAGCGTGCTCAAGATTTTGCACTCTCATCGCTAAATCCTGCACACACTCATACACAACCAAGAATTCTGAATTTAATATTATGTTAAGAAACTTTTTAATGGCTTGAAATGACTATTAATCATTATGAAATTTTGTAGAAAATTATTAAGGTACATAAAAGTATGTCAGAAAATGCAATGGCTTCTCAAGCATAATGTGGCATGCCATTGCATTTTATGCATTTACTTCAGCATTGCATTTTATAAGCATAATTTACTGAGAAAATTTGAACTGAAGCATTCAGTAAGTAAAGAGCGCCACAGTGTGGTTGCAGTAGTTAGTGTCATACAAAATTTGATGAAAGATTTACTTAAGGTTAACATAGGATTACTTTGTTGCTGTTAAAGCAGCTTCTATATCTAACAAAGTAAAATATTTTTGTATTATTTTAATTTTCTCTTCTGTAGTTTGTAAACTGACAATTGCTGAGTTTAAAGATTTCCCCAAAACAATGCTATTATTAATAATCATTATTAATTAGTGCTATTGTTAATAATTATTATTTAGTATTACTATTTGTATTAATTAATAATGTTGCTAATAATAAGTCACGGTGCTGGTAAGTGACTACACAGTTGTTAACATTCAGTTTTATCCTATCTACTTTCAGGCCCCAGACGTTTAATCATCTTTAAGTTAATGATTTTAAATGAAAGAGGACTTTCACATCCACAAAGAGAAGAAATTCAGGAAATTGAAAACCCTGTCACTGGGGCCTTTCCAGTACCTGCATTTCTGCAGTGTAGCCTGCACCTAGGAAGGGGTAGCAGATTCTCAGAAGACTATTTGATTTGCTCACTTGTCGATCAGATCACATCTTAGTGCAACGTCGTAGACAGTGCTGCTGGGTAACAGCTTTGGCTCTTGTGCTCACAAGTTCACGACAAGCTGGAGACAGGCAAATAGATGAAGTGTTGAACATGGGGTGGTGTTGATCCCTGCACAGGGTGTGTACACCTGCAGGGAAAGCCAGGGAAAGATGGTCCCCTGACCTTGGGATGAAGGGAGGGTAGAGGCTGACAGAGCAAGCCAGGTCTAGATTTTGTAGAAATTCCAGGCTGAGGATAACACCTCTAACGGCATGCCAAGAAGGTGCTGGACACTGACAGTGGGTCCTCTCTAGTGTGTGGACAGATGATTCAGGTCTAATTTTTCATGAACGCTTCTCCATAAGTGCATTTATCCTTGTGCATCTTTAAGTGGTTTTACAGCAGAAAGAGTGACGATAAGTTGAACCCATTATGGAAAGAATCTGGATTCACTTTGAAAAATTAAAAATGAAAATACCCTGTAACCCAGTAACCCCACTCTTGGCCAAGTGATACACAGAATAAGAAAGCACCGACATGAACCCCTATTCCAGTGTTCACAGCAGCATCATTCACAACAGCTCAGACACAGAAGGACCTAAATGTCAATGGACGGATGGACCGATCAGGAACCTGTGATCCATCCACACCTTGTGGAGTCAGAAGAAAGGTGAAATGCAGCCATTTTCAACAAAACAGAGAGGATTATCTGAACAAAGTAATTTAGAACAACACAAATACTGGCTATTTACATAGTGGACACCTCAATGGTGGGAAACAATTTCAAAAGTGAGTGGACACTAGTAAACATCCTGAGAGCTCTGAGGTTAAGGAGGAAGGAAAGGATAAGGGGACATGTGAGAGTAATGGGAGAAAACAGAATTCCTAGGACTTCTCTGTGTGATACATTTTTCTGATGTATAAAAAATAAAAATGAAATGAAAGTTCAACTTACTTTTATGAACAGAGAACTTTTATGTTCACATGGTTAAGAAGTGAAAGAATATACAAAAGATCTGTGGGGAAGGATCTCCTTCTCATTCTGTCCTTTAAAAGAACAGTTGAGCAATTTATTTAAAAGTGAGTTGCCTAATTATGACACAATTACATAATATTACTTGTGTGAGCTTAAGTACGGGTCTGTCCTAAAGCTAGTTCATTGGTGAATAAGGAATTCACCTGAGTTGTCCTGAAGCCGTTCATTGGGGAAAAAACCACCTGCACTAAATGACCACCTGAAGCAGTGGAGTAGAATGATTGGTGGAAGAATGCTTCCATCTGGTGGCCATATAGAGAATCGCACTTACATTTCACTACAGTTCATGAAAATGCATGAGTTAATGTGTTTTATACATTGAATAAGTATTTTCCTTCCTATTCATTGATAGTTAACAATTTCGTATTTAATTTCAGTTTGGGGGGACTCAAGCAATGAAGAGTTACATCTGTCATTGGTTTTCTGGGATATATATAACTTCTGTAAATAAAAATAAGATCCAATAAAAAAAGACATTAATTTGTTAAAAGTATCCTGCTTTTCTCAACAGCACGATTCTGTTCTGCCACAAATTACATGTTTGGGCTTTTTGTTGTTGTTGTTGTTGTTCATTTATTAATGGCTGTATAAGGCAAGGTTTGGGAGCATATGGATCCGCAGAGCATGATTGTGCTTTAGTTTTTGTGGATGTTGTCTTCTGAAATGAACCTCAAGAGCACAAAATTGTGTGTTGTAATCTTTGACTCACAGTGCCCAATGGATAGTCCATGGATGACCTTCTTTTACCTGTGCTCATATGTCTGTAGCTGTGTCTTTGAAATCGGGCTGGAAAAGAGGGGAACCTCCAAGTTACAAGCCTCAGGTCCGTACCACCCCCATGTAGCAGTTGCCGCACAAAATGCAGTTTAACAAGGGATTTTATTAACAAGGGAGTCCAACAGGGAAAACGAGCCATAAGTGGCAGTTATCTAACCCCAGGGACCATTCTTAGTCCCAAAGGTCCCAAAGACACAATCCAAGATGGTGCCCTTTTGCCCTTCCAAACCTCAGAGGTTGGCACTCTGCACAGTCGTCTTTCTCTGATGTCTTCTCTTCTCTCTCCAGTATCCCGAGCTGCTTCACTTTTTCAAGGTGCTTCAAACTTCTTCCACAATTGCTGATAGACAAGTCAGCTTTCCAAATTCCTGGCCATCGCCAGGTACCAGCTTTCCAGGCCACCTTGCTGCGGCATCACACTCTCCACACTGGCCACTCTTCCACTGGTCACCATGACACCTTGCCACCACCAGCTCACTCTTCCAGGGGGCTTCTGTCCAGCCTGGTCACTCAGGCTATTCTTTACCCACCTGCCATTCTCTTCTCTCTTCTCCAGAAGGCTCCACTCCCACATCCTTCTCCAAGTGCCAAAACCTCTAAGCTATCAGCTTCATGTGCAAATCCTCTTTCAGCTGTTTCCTCTGCCATTTTTTAACTGCCATGAGTTTTTAACTGTCACACCCCAAGGGACACCCAGTTTCATCTTTAGTAGAGAAACAAGCACTGTGGACCTAACAGTCAATATGAGAACTCAGACTCACATAAGTCACATTGTCCGTGTGGCCACAGTCCCATTTGTCTACCACTTCCTTCCCAAGGGGGTTGTCTGCAAGTTCTCTGCGCTCAATAGTGTATCTGATTACAGACATTGCTTCAAGGTATCAAGTATTATTTCCATTGTTTATGTCACTGTTCAGTTAAGATTCCTCCTCACGCCTGCTGACCTCTGTTACTGAGTGTTACTAAGTATTCAACAGTCTTTTGTATGACCCTAACATTGGGGCGTATGGCTGGAGCTATGTATTTGGGAATCCCTACCCGTCCACCCCCCACACCTACCTCCCCCACCCCCCACCCCCATGCTATTTCCACAGCGTTAGCAAGTTTCTCACAATCCTACAGGGCTTGATGTCTCAGCAAGCCTTCGGTGCCTGTCAATCTTGCCTGACCACTGGGTCGCTACAAACTCCATGATTTCCTACTGTGCCTTCTCATGCCTGCTCCCCACCAATATACCTCTCTGTTTTCTTCGGAAGCAGAAATGAAGGGCTTGCCTCTCTGTCCCACCAGCTAAGCAATCCCATTTCATTTACCCTCCAAGCTCAAGAACTTTATTCTCTTATATTCTGAGGTAAAAGGGTATCATTAGATAACGTTTTGAATTACTGTCAGGTGATGGTAAAAGCAGGCTGGTGTCAACCAAAGCTTCCAGATTTATCTTGTGTTGCAAGATAAATATACTGACCCTTGCTCACTCCCCCTCATATCCCTGTAAGTCTGGCTAAAATTCCCCTTTCTCTATCAAAGAGCAGGATGGTGGTTTTTCTTACACAAGTCTGCTGCACTCCCCAATGTGTCTATAGATTAAACTACTTTCCTTCTCTTCAAACTCTGTTTCCTTGGATTGGCCAAGGGAACTGACCACATTTGGTGATATTTCTGGGTCCTGTATATCCTCCAAGGTTAAAGTGAGGTTGCCTCTGCCACCGTCTCTTCTTTGTGTGAAATTCCCTCAACCACTATAAGGAGAGGCTTTTTTTTTTTTCTTGCCACTGTAGGGCTGAAATGTGTTTGTCTCAACATCCTAGTAAAATTATAACAATCATTCCTAAACTCCCTAGAAAATGCCAGGCATGGACCCAAGGGTGTTAGATAGAAAATATTCTTGAAGAATGTTCCCGCTGGGATCAGAAGAGGGGGCAGAGAAATGGCAGTGAGTGAGAGAAAAGTGAGGAAGGAAAAATGTGGGTTTAGAATTTAGGGCAAGGAAACTGCTACATTCAAGGACCTGAGGAACAGCCCATGTGATGGGAAAGAGAATAACCTGTTGAGCATGGGAAACACCACATGATGTAAAACCTGCTCCAGGAATGTGAGGTCTTTTCTTCCTGGCCCCGTAGGGAGCCATGTTTGTAGACCCGGATTCTAACTGAAGTGAAGGTGGCTAGAGAGGCGGGGGTGGTCTGGGCACAACAACACAAGGAAGAGACAGTCAAAGTTAAATAAATAAACAAACAAATACATGGAATATTCAGCTAGTGAAAACTTTGGAAATGAATTACTCTAAGTGTGCATTTTCTTAATTTCCTTTTTCCCTAATTACAAAACCAGCACACACAAATTCACACAGACACAACTAAAAGATATCCTAGGACTGCATCCCATTCTGTTCAGACATTACCAAGATACTAACACTTGCTAGGGCTTTGCTATGAATTTTTATATATTTTTCTCTAGCATGGATGACATATTTTGAACCCTGCCCCAGAAGTATATAATGCTAAAAAAAAAAAAAACCTGGATGCTTTAAAGGTATTGTTATGTCACCAATGTTATTTTTGCTTTAAAAGTTCTCTCATCAGCTTTTCATTTCAAAATATTTCATGGTGTAGGTAAATGGTTCATCAGGCTTTTTGACGTCAAGTCTCCGGCTGCCACCTGCAGCCTTGATCTTATAAATACAGAAGGAGCTTGGGGATGGGCACGGGGCACGTGCACCCATACTTGTGGACACCTGTGCTCAAGAGCATGGGGGTGAACATGTCTAAGTAGGTACACCTGAGCCTAGAATCAGGGCTAAAAGATGGCATTGCCCCCCTGCCTGGCCCAAGCATTAGCAATGCTTATTTATTTTTCTAACAGCCATGGAGTTTACCTGAGAGTTTTCCTTTTTGCATTTTTAAATTCACAGCAACCTCAAGGACTTGGCAGTAACAGAAATCATGATTTCACATCACAAATTTGCTGCAAGTTGCCGGGCATGGTGGCGCATGCCTGTAAGCAGCAGCCTAGGAAGCTGCGGCCAGGACCAGGGATCGCGGTTCAAGTCCCACTCGGGGTAACATAGCGAGACCTAGTTCCAAAAAATAGCTGGGCATGGTGGAGCGTGCCTGTAATCCCAGCTACCTGGGAAGCTGAGGCTGGGGGTTGCTTGAGTCCATGGTACCCCGGGCAACGTGAGCCTGCGGTTCCACAGGCAAAAATAGCAAGACCTAGTCTCAAAAAAAAAAAATAAATAAATTGTATTGGCACCAAATTACAAAATACTCTGTTGGTGGGTGGAGTCTGAGAGAAAGCCCCCATGAGAAGTGAGAAGTGCCAAAAGAAGGACTGAGAGAACAGGCTCACATGGCCTGGCCACGGGAAGGCCCCTGGAAGAAAGAGTTGGTGGTAGCAAGGAGACATGGTGGCCAGCAGAAGAGTAGCCAATGTGCAGAGTGGCACCGCAGCAAGGTGCCTTAGTAAGCTGGAACCTGGAGATGGCCACTGATTTGGAAAGCTGGTTGTGCACCAGCAATTGTAGAAGAAATTTGAAGAGACTTGGAGAAGCAGAGTAGCTCGGAACACTAGAGAAGAAGCAAAGAGAAGAAGCTAGAAAAAGACTGAACTTTGCAGAGTGCCTGCCTCAGGCTTGGAGGGGCAAAGGGGCACCATCATGGACATGTGTCTTTGGGATCTTTGGGGCTGAAAATGGTAATTGCGGTAAGATAACTGCCACTTGTGGCTTTGAGGACTTTTTGTTTTCCCTGTTGAGCTCCCTTGTTAAGAAAAGCCTGTTCTTTAAATTGCTCTGTGACTTTGGCAACTGCTGTGCATGTGGGTGATGTGGACCTGTAGCTTGTTAATTGGAGGCTTTTGCCTCCTTTTGACTTGATTATAGCCAGACTTTTGAGTTCAGCCCACATCTCCCTTCCAGAGAATAGGAACCATCAGGTAGGTTAGCGCTCACAGTTGGATACCTAAGGAACCTCCACAGTGATTGACTCCTTAGGATCCTTACTTTCTGGATCACTGGTGTCCCTGACCCTCCTAGCAACATGTACAGTGGCACCCTTTCAGCAGGTGGGGAGCAGCCAGGGTCTCTAGGTCTCTGGGCCATAGCTCAGCTCAACCACCTGGTTGAAGGGACCAACGCCCCCCACCCCCCCAAAAAAAAAGGTGAATTTTGGTTGCAAAAGTGATACTAGCCCACCCCACTTGGTTGTGCTGTGACTGGGGGCCTGGGTAGCTTCAGGAACACGGGCCCAGGTGTGTAGCCCTGGCTCTACCCGGTCAGGTGTGGGCCTACCACCATACCTCACTCCAGGGAACAGGCCTCTCTCCCCCTGCCCCAGAGGTCAGAAAGCTGCAGGAGCCTGGTGCTGGGGGCTCCTGGGCAGTGAGACTAAGCCCACCACAGTTGTGCAGACCTGGGGCTTCATCCACAGACACCCCTTCCTTGAGGGCAATGCACAAGGCTAGTTGAGGCTTCCCACAGTTTGCGTGTGCAAGAGGCCACAGCAGGTGGAGAGGCTTTCTTGCTGCTTCGATGTCACTGAATGTTGATATGCAGACATGAGACAATGTACCTGAAAGCCTCACACCTGTTTTTAGTATGTTAAAGCCCAGCCCACGCAAGCCCACTGTACCGAGCTTTGTGTCTGTCTACTTGTTCTAAAAACAAGCCTGTTTGCACAACACTGCAGTCACTCTGGCTTCCGCTCAGCTTCCAGACTCTGCAGTGCTCTTTCCAAAGGCTTCACATGCATGTTAAGAATGTGGTTTTAGATTGAAGTTGGAGAAACTTTGGATTAGAAGATGATCGTGTGTGGGCCAGACTGGGAGGGAGGTAAAAGGAGGTGGGTTCCTGACCCAATGGAGTCACCTCCAGGAGGCCAGAGCCGGGTCCGGTGCCCAGGCAGCTGGCAGGCAGAGCGGGTGGCTGCTGCAGCACATCAGGAAGCTCAAGGACAGGAATAGTATATTAGTGCACTGTCAGCTTAAGAAGCCCGGTGGCAAGGCCCTGACTGGGAAACAAAAACAGGAGCAGTGGAAAAAAACGTCAGAGCCCTGTCGACAGCATTCAGAGCACCTTAGACTGATGAGCACACAAATAAAATGGAATTTTCTTTTGCAATCACTTGTGATTAGCCCTTTCACCTACCTTTACTGGAATAGTAAATGCGCAGGGACGGGAAACGTCACTATCATTTAATGACTCCTATTGCTGTAGAGGATGGGCACATAGATGTGCGTAAGAGCTACAAGGAGATAGTTCAGCCAACATCTTCCCAGGAGACCAGGGAAAGCAGGGGGATGGGATCAGAGAGAGAGAGAGAGTCACAGAAATGAAGGTTGGATTTGACATGCCCCACTCAGGTTGCAAGAATTTTATCCCTCGAGAACTGCAAGAGCAGCTGCAGGTGCAGCAACAATGACAAAAGAACATATCACAGACACAGCAAACCTCTAAAGTTAGTGGTTATTCGGCTGTTCCTCGGAGGAGTTATACCATCTGCTTCACAGGGGTGGAGAGTAGTCAGCAGAGCAGCTGGTATTTGCAGGGTAAGGGAAAGCTTTGTAAGCAGATATAGGAAGGGTGAGTTCCTAGTAAACATAATGAGGAAAGGCACTGGTATACGAAAATGGAATATTTCAGAAATGCATTTCAGTGGCCATTTATATGTTAAATGAATAGTAGATTTGATGGAATGGCAAGATCCCAAAGAACATCAAGAACTTCCACATTGAGGAGTTTGACTCTAAGTTACCAAGGACAGTCCCGGGATCACAGTCAGGGGACTATCCTTGTGTTCGGATCTCACTGTATGGGGTGGTCAGGGGAGGAAGAAGGACAGCAGTGAGTCATCATGTTGTTCTGCAGAACACTGGAGGCCTGATTTGGGGACAGGGGTCTTGCATGGGCTGGGCTTTAACCTACTAAAAACAGGTCCAGGAATAGAGACAACTATGACAGGCACATAATAGACTGTGATTGATAATTGTGATTTTCTATCACACAGTTGTGGAGCAGATGTATTTACTAAAGTGGGTCTCCTTGCTAATAGTTTACAATGAGCAGTCATACTTGACTCCCAGCACCACTCATCTTTGGCAGATGCATCTATTTTGATGTACCTTGCTGGCTTGGTGCTCAGGCAGCAGACCCCGGAGAGGGGTACGGAGCTAGGGAAAGATGTAGAGACAAGATCCTGTATGGTATCCCTTGTTCTGTGTGACTCTGGTGTTGTAAAGGTGAGCATGTAACAGCTCCTTGAACTTGCTGTAGCTGCTGTGAAGGTCAGCCTGGGTGTGCTTGTCTCTCTGTGTGAGTCATCTCTATTCTACCTACCTTCTCTTGACTGAATTCTATTCGAGTCTGTTCAAACCATGCCTCTTCCAGGGAGACCTGAGCCTCCCACCTTCAATTAGATGCTCACTTGCTGTATAATTTTGGTTTCAGTCGCATTCTTGAAATTTTTCAAGCTACCACTCAAAGCATCTCTATGAAACATTAGTGAAGAATGTTAAACTGACTCAGAGATTCCATTGAGGAGACAGAGAAGATGGTGTTTGTAACTATGAGCTCATCAACTTTAAAAATTACCATTGCCTTTCTCCCTCCCAGCCTTCTGGGTTATCTGGGACATATTACATACTTGTCATCATGCCTGGAAAAATAAATTGCTTATTTAAGGGAAACTACAGATTTTGCTGCTTTTCTCAATGTCTTCCCTACTTGCAACCTCTACAGGTCCCTATCTTCATTTCTCAGCAACCCTCTCCATGGATACCCTTCCTGGGTTGCACAGAGCATTTACTCTCTGCTCTAAACTGCCTGGTGTGTCAGTCCCAGGGCTCATAGAAACAAGAGGCCTTGTATTTTCTAGAACCTACATGACTAGACGTGTGTCTAGTAGAGTTTACTATTTTTTTTTACTAGCATATTGTGTTTACTATATGCTTTGGGGCATCTTTAGAGCCCCCCCCCCCATTCAGTAGTTTGTGAGAATATTCCTTTCAGATGTACATGGTAAATGACTCAGTGAAATTCATACACCAGCTCCAACTAGGCTAAAAGATCTGCAGGGTAAAAGATTGCCTGTTCACTTGCCTCTAGTCCCAGCTGTCTGTAACTCTCTGGAGAGCAGGAACAGTTCTTGTTTTTCATTAGCTTCTTGGTCTCTGCGCAGAGAAGGTCTATGACTAATTTTTAATGAACAAATTTTATCTTGCAACAACACTGGCTTGAAGGGTGATAATGTTTTTTACTATAGACACAGAATCAAATATGTGAGAAGCAAGAGTTAATAATTGGTAGTCAGAATCAGAACCCGATAACCCCAGTAAACCCATCTGGTGAACTTTACCTCCCTTTTCTTAGGGCAGTGTGAATTTTTTCCTCTTGACAATTCCTAATGCAAGAAATTGTATTGACAAAGCAACATATTTCTCTAAAGAAAGGAGCTTGGACATACAGGAGAGCCTATGAAGTCACTATTTCAGTCCCTATGCAACAGATAAAATCAAATACATAATTAGTAATTCAAGGCAAAAACTGACATTAAGGCACAGTTCTGAAGTTCATACTTTTATATTGGATAATTTAGGTGTATATAATACAAAGCTCTTCTTCCCTAACTACTGAAGCTTTTCAAATGATCAAATTATTTTTCAAGGTGATAATTCAATGTAGTGGCATGATCCTAGTAGTGGAAGGAATTTCTTTGAAATTCCTTTTGCTGAATGTGGTGATGCTGCAAAGGTAGGAGAATGTTTCTGGGTAAAGGTGCATGTGTCTGTATCTGCGAATGTATGCGGGCTGTATTTACGGGGAAGCTAAGTTGCTTATTATGCATAAGAAAGCAAACAGTTTCCAGGTCAATGAACAGTGCTGCTGTGGTACTTATGTGTATACATTTCAAGGACAATTTAAGATATTGTTTCTGAGCTGCTGATCTTATTTAATCAAAGCTTTGTTTCAGACAAATCCCAGTTTCCAGCAGCTTTTATACCTACTTTGGGCTTCAATTCTCTCAACAAAACAATTGTTTTCTAAGAGCAAAGAACATATAGAAAGTTTAGCCTGAAAGTTTAAGCCCTTTGTGGTTTTAATTTTTCCATCCTTATGACTTTAATTTGATTTAGATATTTAAAAAAATACAGGTACCCACTTTGTGGCAAGAAGAATATCTGAAGTTTTTTTTTTTTTTGATTGAGGTAACACTGATTTACAGTGTTGCTTGTGTATTTAAAAGTATAGGATCTCCTTCCTCAAATTGTTACCACGCTACAGCCACCACCAAATGACTCAGTCTTCCATTGTAGTCCATGCACATCCCCTCTGGTAGCCTCAACTCTGTAGTCAGTTTCCTAAGATTTGTTCTTCTTCTGGCTTTATCAGACTCTTTGTTTGATGCCTCTGTATTCCCCATATAAGTGATACCACCCAGTATTTCTTTTTCCTTCTGATTGACTTTGCTATCATAATCCCCTTAACTCCATCCATGTTGCTGCTACTAGCAAGTTTATCTTTTTGATAGCTAAATAGTATTCCATTGGGTGTATATATGCATATATATGTATACACACAATGGAATACTATTATATATATTATATATATATGTGTGTGTGTTTATACAGACATATATATATATATACACATCATCATTTACTCATCTGTACTGGGGTGCTTAGGTTGTTTTCCTAGTTTGGGTATGATGCAATGAACATGTTTCCCTCTGAATTAGTATTTTTACATTCTTTGGGTAGATGGAATGAAATGCTGGATCACATAGCAGATTCACTTTTAATCTTTTGAGGAATATCCATGCTATTTCCAATAGGGGCTGAACCAGCTTCTCTTCTCTTGGTGATTGTTGATGTAGAAAAAATTCCTTTATCTCTTCATATTTAATTTGGAATGACCCCCTTTTCCATGTAGCACCAGCTGCACTGCTGTCATCATACTAGAGAAAATAATATTGAACACACCACACCAAAAACAAAGACATGAATACGAGCAGGAGAAGGGAAAATGTCCTGTTATCTATCGACACCCACACATAGCATGTCCATGCACATTTAGTGAAGTGAGTATTGGCTAAATAGTATTGTGTTTTGGCAAAATTTCCTCATACATATGGTAAAGACTTAGAAAATAATCAGAAGCAGCCTTTGTTGGCTTATAAGCAGGGGTCCATCAGCTTTGGATGCCCTGTTTGTCTCAAAGTGCCAGCGTAAGTGCTCCTCAGAAACCAGTCTGCAGTCTATAGAGGAAAAGCAAAGATCAAACACTGCCCATTTTCCTTATAGTTCATTGTCTGGCAGTACCCTGGGTCCTACCACCATTCTCTTATGTACTCGAATGTAACAGTCTCCCAGTGAGACCACCACCACTAATTTTCTCCTAATTTTCCTAGCACTCACACTCATAATGGCTCTGTTCAAAATCTCCAATGACTGCCACTGTCTATAATCCTAGTCAAAACTGTCCAGCTTGGCATACAAGGACCTTTATAAAATGTCTCTTACCTAGATCTCTGCTTTTGCTTTCTTACCAGTTCCTTTCAGTCACATAATGCTTCTCCTTACACAATCCCCAGTATTAATCCTACCCCAGGCAACTTCATATGTGAGATAAAAACTATGTATGTATCATGGTGTCTGCTCCTGATTCCCAACACAGAGCTCCTGAAAACCTTGCAATTTGCTAAGGTCATTTATTTAGCGTTGGGAGCTGCAAGCTGAGACCTGTCAGGACTTATGCTGGAAACGAAGAAAACTTTATTCCACTCTTATTTGTCTTCTGAACACTGAAGATGAAATAGCATGATTGACCTCCAATGGGCAGCAGTGTCTCTGTTCTGCCAATATTTACCCTAAGAAACAGTCCTTAAGCGATAACAGCAAGTTAATGAATGAATCCCCCAAGTATCCTACAGGAACTAATATTTTATCAATCTGATTTTGCCTAAGCCATTTCTTTTACTTATTTTACTAATTGTGAACCCTATAAATACCACTTGTGGGATGCAATAATAAAGTGGCTGGATGATGTATACTTTCATTCAGTCCCAGTTTCTTTGACTGTATCAGTCTCTCTCATCCTTCCTCGTGCCTCGTGCCCTGGCTCTTTAACATTCTGGCACCCAATGTGGGGCATGGTGAAACCATTGGACTTGAAGATGGAGAGTGTGTGGGACCTCTTCTCTCTTACCTTGCCAGTCTACTATTCCTTTCTGGGAGCTAGCAAACTCTCCAGGCTTACCAATTAGCTTTATTATGGCAGTCCATTCCAGGCTGGTGGTTCCCCTTTCAATTGGAAGAATGGGCTTTTACTGCATTATGCTTATGCAAGTGGATCCCGATTTTCTAATATAAGTCAGCATTGATCTTGCTAGTAAGCACAATTTTGTCTTTATCTATAGTTCTGTATGAAAAAGGATGAAAGCCAAGATGCCGTAGCTGCGAATGGTAAAATGAGAAGATAGCCGAGGGACCCCAGGAAGCACACATGGGACCTTGGAACGCTAAGTGTGGGAAATGCTCAGGGGAGAGAAAAATTAAATGAGCATTTTGAAGAAGTAATACGGCAGGTGTTAAATGCCAAAGGACATACATATTCTAGAAAAGATGTAAAATATAGGTTGCGATTATTCTTAGAGTATTACCCTGAACTAAGGAAACATGGCCTAATAAACTCTGGAATCTGGGAGAGTGTAAGAGATTACCCAGAACCAGCATTTTTCTTTCCTGTATGGCTTATCATGCTGGTTCAAAATCCTGCCATGTAGTTTCTAGGCTCCTGGGACAGGAGAACTTCCAGTAAGGTAATCTTATCAGATCAGCAACACCTGATAAGGCTAGCAGCTCACCATGACTCCTACAATCAGAAAATGGTGAAAAATATTAGTGACTACTACTACCAGAAAAAATGATGATTTTAATACAATTAATGATGATACTAATATAACCCAGGAAATGATATCTGACGCAGGTGAGTAATCTTACCAGAAAAGCCTTTGAAAAATCAAATCCATTCTGACAAGAGGAGACAGCCTGCCAGTAACACGTAGCCGTGCATTCCAGATGAGAATGAAGCACAAAAGCAACTTCAGGATTCTAATGAAAGTTTCGCACAATTTTGTGATAGAGTGTCTAGCACAGTAGAACAAAGAACCCGAAGTAAAGAAGCCAGAAATGCTTTAACTTGCACTCTGGTTTATGATAGAGTTAATTCTAAAGAAAAATTAGTTTTAAGAAATCACAAGGAGAGCAGTACTGATGAATGGATAAAAAGAACCCAAGATATCAGCACGCCAACTTACCCAACTGAATTGTTAGCCTCAGCTCTTAAGTCAAATGATTCAAACTGTAAAGAGCTTTTGCAGTTTTTAAAGCCCTCTGCCGCACAGAGTTAACAAAGCCAGTGCCACCACTGCCTCTACAGTCGCCTCAGTGGGGGAGCTCACAGTCACTGTCCCCTACAGCCACCTCTTCCCAGTAGCATTGGTTTTGACCTAACGGCCACTGAAAAAACAAATTGTGATCTTTCCTGGGGAACTGCCACTGGTTATTCAGACAGAAAAATCTAACTTAGGTCCCTCAAGACATTACGGTTTAATCATTGGCAAAGGCAACATTTCTGTTCAAGAATTGATAGTCCATCCTAACATCACTGACTTTAATTATCAAGATGAGATTAAGGTTATGATATTCAGACAGGATTCGATCCCATAGTCCAGTTAATCATAAAGTCACTAGTTCACTCCAGCCCTCTGCGAAGGAGGGAGCAGTTCGGATGCTTTCAAAGTAAAAAGACATAAAACAAAGCATACACAAATGTGTTTGAGGCCCACATTAGAAACTAAAATCAACTATATATTATTAGTTAAGAAATTCTCTCCAGTTACTGCAGAAATAACCTTTGTTAAAGTATTTTTAAAATTAGATACATTTAACTTACTTTTTAAAATACAAACACATTGAACTTAATTGGTTCTTTAAAAAGTTAAAAAGAAAATTGCTTTGTATCTGCAATCATTTTGTTTTTTTGAACCAGTTTTATTTAATATAATTATATTGGACAGCAATTGTGATTTCAAAGAATTCTTAGAAGTTTTAAGAGCATGAAAATATTATATCTGTGATCATTGTGATCATTTTGTTTTAGTTAACGTAATTATATAGGACAACAGTAAAAATTCTTACAGGTTTTAAGAACATGGAGGTGACTTTTGGAAAGGTGTAGCACTGAAATCTTAATTTCACAGAATCTTAAAGGTTTTAATTACATAAGAATGACTTTTTTAAGGTATGACACTTTTTAAAGTTAAAACTAAGCCATTGTCATCAGATCTGCTTGTTTAACTGTTTGCCTAGGGATTTTTCACCCTCTTTAAAGTTAATTCTCAGTATGAGTTCTTAAAATTTTAAAAGGATTTGCTTAATTATCAAAAATTGAAAGGTAATCATTTGTATACATTCACAAATGTATCCTTAACAAAACATTAAAATATAAAGTTATAGATGTCTACTAATTGGGTTTTTCATGTTTATCCTGTAGTATGATTCATATCAAAATTAAAATATACTTTGGAATACATGCCTTCCAACAACATATTTATTTGGGCTAGAGCAAAAGAGAAAAAAGCTTTTTTTAATATATCATAGTAGTTTGTAACTACAGAGCTATAATTTAATTTAAGATGTTTAAAATCTTTAAAAAGTATATTTAATAAGAGTTCATTTATTGCTTTTACATAGTACAAATACAAAAATAATCAGATTACAGTAAAATATGGCAAGACTTGTTATAGCACATTAATTTTGTATGTTTAATAGTTTGATCATTTTAATAAAAAAATTGGTCTAGCTTTAAAAGATCTAGATTTAAAATTGCCTGGTAAGGTGGTGAAAAATCCACAATTTAAAGTACTTTAGAAGTTTTTTTTCCTTTTTCTCTGACCTGGAAGAAAGAGCCAGGACAACTGGCAGGTATATGATTAACAAAGATAAATAGTCTGTGAAATCTAAAAGATTAACAAAAACTCTTGCTTGGTTAATGTCACATTGCAAGGTTTGAAGACTTACCTGGTATAGAAAAAACTAACAGTAAAAGGATTTTTAGATTAAAAAAAATCTTACAACCAAACTATTTAACATTCTTAGTTTAAAAATTTAAAAGAAAAAAACAAATATCAAAAATTAATGGGTAATGTAAACAGTGGTAGTAAAATGCATATACAGGCAAGTAAAATTACTTGACAATGTTCATTTAATAACTTTAAATTCAAGCCATTATAATTACTTTTATAATTAAATCTCAGTTACACTGTTCTAATAATGAGTACAGTTTTTAAGCAATATAATCAAAACTAAATATTCACATAGTAATTATTGATGTGAACAATTATTAAACTTATAAAATGAATAATACATATCAGCATACATTTAAATGTTATATGACCTATAAAGCAATAATATGAAGTATTATCATATCTTTATGATAATATGAATTACTATGAAATAAATAATATAAATAGATATGAATAATATAAAATTATTTTATAATAATATGTTATATTATTAGTTTATACTAACATGATAAATTAATACTACTACTAATAATTAGTTTATAGTAATTTGAATGCATATAAGTATATAATTTATGTAAAATGTCATGGGATATAAAAATAAAAATACATAGATAACTAAATCCTTTGGTAATAATGTCAACTTGTTAAAAGGTAAGTGTTAACTGAAGTTCATATACTCGCATATGTCATATACTTTTTGTTATAGTTCTTCTAATTTAAAGTAATTTAAATCTTGTTAAACAAAAAGAGGGAGTGGACCTTGGTAAAAAGTGTTGCTATCACTTTATGTTTGCCTGTCCTATTAAAAGTTTGAAAAAGAATAATGAGCATAATTTAAGTTAAAGTGAAGTCAACCAATCTCTAATTATTAGCCATTAGCCTTCTCAGAGGTCCAAAAGGCAAGCTCCCATGGCAAGTAATTTAAAATAAATAATAGTAATAGTAATGACAATTAAAAGGAACAAAAAGACAAACCAGCTCCTATGGTGATATAAAAGGACCCCCTGACCAAACAATGGTCTGGTTCAGCTCAAGTTTTAAGGCAGAAGAGAGGTTCTGTTCTTATTATTACAGATAATGGAGAACGATGGATCTCCATTAGATGGGTCAAGCCTTGCTGAAAATCAGAATGGGATAGCTAAAGATCAAGCAAGGAAGAAGAATCTATGCTTATGAACCTAGCAGCTGTGAACTATTTCAGCTGTCTCTTACTGCTCTGGTCCTAAGAACTGAATGAGCTAAAGATTTACAGCAGGACATGTCAACAATGATCCAGAAATTGACTAAGGGAGAATGCTATCTGCAGCATAATGATGGATGCATCGCTAGAAACTTTGGTCTCTGTATTACAAACCATTTGCTTTTTCTATGCTGTCATTGTAATTTTACTAGTATTTTTGTATTGCCCCTCATATAGATTATTAATCTAATTATTCTTAACATCATATTATGTTTGCAAGAATCCACAACTGTTTACAAGGCAAATGCAAGAGGTTGTATCTCATTTAAATTGCTTTGAGGCTGTTCACCCTTAAATCTGCTTACTTTGTTTTGGTTAAATCCTTTAATTTTGGAGACTCACTTAATTTCTAAACTGTTAAATGTTACTGTAATATTTATAATATCAATGTCTCTTAAGTAAATAAAAAGGGGGAAGGAAAGAGATGTTTGGAGCTGCAAACTGAGACCAGTTAGGATTCATGCTGGAAATGAAGAAAACTTCATTCTACTTTTATCCTACTTCAGAACACTGAGGACATGATTGACCTCCAGTGGGCAGCAATTTCTCTGTTCCTCCAATATTTATCCTAAAAATACACTTGTGGGGTACAATAAAGTAGCCAGATGATGAATACTTTCATTCAGTCCCAGTCTCTTTGGCTGTGTCAGTCTCTCTTGTTGTCCTTCCTCATGCCTCATGTCTTGGCTTTTACAATTTAGCAACATTGAATATTAATATAACATGCTTTCATTATTGGTTTAACAATCAGGAATAAAAGTAGTGGCTATATGGTAGGTGTATGTTTATCTCTTTAAGAAACTTTTTTCACACAGGTGAGCCAGCTTTACATTCTCATCAGTATTTGAATTATTTGTTTCCCCAATCTTTGCCAATATACAGTGGGGTCAGTCTTAATTTTTATTGCCACTTCAGTTGTATAGCATGACTAGTTGAGGGTTTAATGTGCAGTTTTCAGTGACTTATATTAAGCATCTTCATTTGCTTACTTTGCCTTCTGTGTTTCTTTGTTGCAGTGTCTTTCAATCCTTTGACCACTTCACTTTTTATTTTGTTTTGCTTTTATTTGGCTTCGGTGACTTTTATATATTTTGAATACAAGTTCTTTATCAGCTTTTGTGCTTGTTTAATTATTCTCACAATTTGTAAATTGCTTTTTCATTCTTTTAAATGCGTATTTTAAATTTAAAAATTCTATTTTGAAATTCTTACATGAACTGTACTTTTGATATTGTAGTTAAACAATCTTGTGTAATATGATAAATTTTAAATTATATTTTGGTCTGTAATTCTTTTTGGATTATGTATAATTCTGGATCAAATCTCATTTTGCATATAATTTTAAATTGGAAATAATTTCTTTAAAAGTGGTCTTTCCTCTTTACTGAAATCTTATACTTTGTTGAAATCTCTAGATCCATCCATGGACTAAATTTTATACCATTGTTTAAGTCATCTGTCTTTACACCATTCTCACACATCTTGATTTCTGTAGCTTGTTTAACCAGTCTTAAACTCAGGCAATGTTAGTCCTCTAACTTTGTTCTCCATTTTAAAAATATTTTTGTCTATTATTGGACTTTTGTCTATTCATATGAATTTTAGAATCAGTCTATCAATTTTTTTTGAAATGAAGTTTCAAAAACATCACTGAGTATATAAAAGTCACTGAAGCCAATAAAAAGTGAAGCAAAATTTCAAAAAAAATTGAATATTACATTTAATGTTTCTGGAGAATAGTTGTCTTAAAAAAGATTAGGTTATCTGTCCATTTATTTGGGCCTCTTAAATTTCTTTCAGCAATATCTTATAACTATTAGTCCTTCACATTTTATGTTATTGAAAATAGTGTTTTTAAAAAATTGTTATAGTATATAAAGTTAATCAATTTTAAGTAATTGAATTGAGTTTCATTAATTGAATTAATTAATTTTAATCAAATAAATTAATTACTTTTGGACCCAGATGGATGGACTCAGATGGACCCAGAGATTTCAACAAGGTATAATATTTCAGCAAAATCTAAGAATAATTCAGTAAAGAGGAAAGATCATTTTAATCAATTTAATTAATCCTGTCACCTTGCTAACTCATAGAGACAGTTTTGTTTTTTCCTTTGTAAACTGGAAGTCTTTTCTGTGTGCTTTTACTTTATAGCACCAACTAAATCTTCAGTCTAAAGTTGAGTTGACGGAAAAGAATCCTTTTCTTATTCCTGGTCTTAGAAGGAAAACATTTTTTAGCTATTAGTATGACAACAGCCATGTTTTCATGGATGTTCATTTATAGGGGTGTTTCCTTCTACCCATAGTTTGCTGAAGGATGTGTGTGTGTATGTGTATTTGATTTTTTTAAATTTCAGGAAGGATATTTTTGGGTTTTTTTTTGCATTTTTAGAATTAAGAACCACTTTCCATGGATATATTATTATAACATTCTGGGGGGGTCAGCTGACTGGTATTTTGTCACCTCTGACTCTGGAGGTAGATCATTTGTGTCTTTTCTCTTTATTCCTAACTAGTCTGGCTAGAGGTTCGCCAATTGCACCAACTGTCTCCACCACACAGCTGTTGTTTGTGTTGCCTTCTGATTTCTGCTTCACTCATTTCCACTTTGATCTTTATTATCTCCCTTCTGCTTACTTAAGCTTAGTTTGCTCTTTTCCTGGTTTAAGATTTTAAGTATTATTTAATGTTATCACATTGTTTTGATATTTAGCTTCAAAACACTTTCACTTCAAAGTAGTTCTAAGTTTCCTTTGATCCATAAATTATTTGAAACTGTGTTAGGTGGTTTCTAAATGTTTTTAGAATGTATAGTGTGTTCTAGGTAACTTTATTATTTCTTATATAATTGCTATGACAAGTTTGTATATATAATTGCTATAGACAAGTTTGTATAACTTGAATCTTTTAAAATTTATTGATACTTGGGTTATAGTCCAGAATATAGTCTATCTTGGTTATGTGAGCATTTGGAAAGATTGTGCATTTTACTTTCAGTTGAATATTCTATAAATAACCCATTACATTGATTGTATTACTCAGATCTCCTATACTTTTACTGAATTTTCATCTACATGATCAATTATTCAAAGAGCCATACTGAAATATTTGTCCATAATTTTAGGTTTGTCAAGATCTCCTTGCATTTCTATCAGCTTTCTTCTTCCTGTATTTTTATGTTCAGTAATTGGGTGCATAAAGGTTTAAGATATCAAGTTCTGTCAGTGATATCATTCCTTCCTCATTATGAAACAGTATTTATTCCTGGTAGTCTTTTTTGCTCTGAAGTTTACTTTGTCTGATAGGACCTATTCCCTCTTTCTTTGGACTTGTGTTAACATGGTGTCTATGTGACTGTGACAGTGGCTATGATAGACTGCGACAGTGACCATGGTAGACTGACAGTAACTATGGTAGACTGGCTTATACACAGTTCATTTCTCACAACCCTGGAGGCTGAAAATCTGAGATCAGTTGCCAGCATGGCTAGGTTCTTGTGAGGGCTCTTTTCTGGGTAGCCAATTGACACCAACTGTTGGAACCTCAGAGCGAGAGAGATCTCTGAGATTCTTCCCAAAGACACTAATCCCATGTGATCTATTTCTGCCCCTCTGACCCCTTCCCAGTGGCATCACTTGGGAGCAAGTATTGCAATGCATGGATTTGGAGGAGAGGGATGCAAATATTCAGTCTGTTGATTTATGTGATTCCTTTCTCATTTTTTACTTGTGACTTTTTATTTTAAAGGGATGTCTTTTAGGCAGTGCATGAGCAGGTCATGATTGCTTATCCTGAATGGCAAACCCTGCCTTTTAATGGAATGTACAGACTATTGACAGTTGATGTGGTTACTGGTATTGCTAGGTTTAACTCTATGATCATACTAGCTGTTTTCTTTCTGTTCATCTCATCTAGTCTAGTCTTTGTTCTCACTTTCCTCTTACTACTTTTTTTAAATTAACTATTTTATTAAATGATTCTATTTTTTCACCTTTGCTGGCTTCCAAGAATGATGGCTTCTGTGATAAGAGGGCATTTGTGCATAATCTGAAGTCTTTCTAATGCACTCCTTCTTTTGGCAGGTCTATAGAAAGTAGTTTCTTTTTCTATTATCTCAAGCCTGTGATTTTAAGATCTGATATATGTAGTACATCATTAGGCTCATTCTTCAAGTGATGGGTTTGTCTACATTTAGCGTGGGTCCCAAAGATGATGGAATGAACAGCAGACACTCAACAAACTCATTTTCATGCTCACTATGTTTTTATCTTCACTTGTTTACTAGATATCATCTCCTGTCACCTACCCAAAGACACTACCCTGGTAATTATCTTCAAACTCTCTTGAATGACCAGTTTTGCTTTTGACTGACTTTTTCCATCAGGCTATAGTTATTATTTTTATCAAAGCATTCCCTTGACTTTACTTACCCTGCATGTTACAGTCCATTTCTTTTCTTCTTTTACATTCCATCTTACCATTTTATTTACTTCTCTTACTCAGAAATCCACCAACCATGCTGGTTTGCATACCCTTCTCTAGAAATACCCTTGCTTACAAGGTTACCCATCCTTTCCATGTTGCTAAAGCTGATAGTTATCACTCAGTCCATTATCTCCCAGTTATCTCTCAGTCCATTATCCCCCAGGACCAGCTCATCCTTTGTTGACAAAAAGATGAGTGGGTCCTGGGGAGAATGTTGCTAGTTCCCTTTCCTGTGTCCTAGACTGAACTTTTCAGTCCTTAACATTTAATGACAAGGACTCCTTTCCCGTTCTTGTCTCATTCCACACTCACCTCCATGTGCTCTCAGGCAGACTCATAGATCTAAACACCATCTCTATAGTGTACTGTCTGAAGTTTCAATACATTAAAGAGAATTATCAATTTGGACCTTTTTCCCAAACTCCTGACCTGTTCGATGTTACCTCATTCAAGCCCATCATCATTGGTCTATCTCCCCTAGACAAGGAGAGATAAGGACGTAGACCTGGTTAGATATTGTCAGTTTGCAAGATCAGTTTCATGTGGCATGAAATAGTTCTAATTATTTTCAGTGAGAATAAATACTGATCTTCAATGAATTGGGAGCAAAAAAAAAAAAAAAGTAATCTCTACCTGAGATAGTTTGAGAACTACTGGCCCAGTAGACATTTCAAATTCAATATGGTCACTAAATAACATATTTTACATGCATAAATATATAAATACCATAAATATATTTAAAAAACTGTGATGAAGACAATCTTGAAGTCAAACTAATTATTTACCTATGCATTCATGTAACATATGAATGAAAACTTACCATATGCAATTTTAACAATGTGAAATACCTTAGTTAATAGCTCTGTCTGTTCGCTGCTATCTTTCTCACTAATCTTAACAACTGTTCTAGAGATATTTCTTCATAGTTTATATATACACTTTCATATCATGGATGTAAACACAGTTTTACTTATTTTTAAAATAAATGAGATTGCATGCATAATGTATTTTGTAACCTGATTTTTCCCCCCACTAACATACTTGAGACTTTTTCTGGTCAGTTCATATACATTGGCTATTAATTATAGCAAGCGGGATAGCGTTTAAGAGCCATTTCATTGAGAATAATCCTCTGGGCTCTGGTTTTGACTCTATACCACTGCTATAATGAATATGCACTGCTGATCTGTACGTTACACACCTGTTTAACAGTCTGTGGCATCTATTCCTAGACTTTAAGGACATGTATATCAGAAATGTTGATACTTTCTGGTTGTTCTACAAAAACACTGTCATTCAAGCCCTAGCAATGCTTAAGTATGAGCATTTCAACAGTGAATTTCACCATGCTACTTGATTTTTTGACCAAGATCATAAGTGAAAATTATCTTTTGCAGCTCAAATATTCATTTTCACATATTTGTTAGTTAATAGTCTATTAATCATGTTTCTCAACCTATAGAATGATATATACTCTGATGCTATTTAATCTTATTAGCTATATAGCAAATATTTTTTCTTATTCTGCTTTTGGTCATGAGTTCATTAGTGATATTCCTTTTTTCCACTGAGATAATGTTGGTTTACAACACTGATTATGATTCGGAGATATAGGACCATACCTTTTCAGGTGTATGTAAACATACCATATTCACTACCAAAACACCCATAGTTCTCAAGCACAGTCTATCAATTTATTCTTAAAGAGTAATTTTTATAAGCAAATCCTTTCAGTAACAGTTGACATTGCCCTGGAGTCATCAGTATATCATGACTAAAATAATTTTATAAAATAAGATCTATTTCTTCTTCCAATTATAAATATTGCTAATAGTTAACAGTTACTAAGCAATGAGATGATATTGGCTTTTTAAAATAATTATTATTTCAAAAAAGTCATCTAACAAAGAGGGCTTCTCAGAAATATTTTTAAGGCCATATTCTAACTCCGAGTCTCTTAAATTCACTAAAGGGAGCTCTTTTTACAATCAGATTCTACCCTGCAAGTTTGAAAGCAACCCTTCAGTTTTATTAGAAGTAGACATTAGAACCAGTCAACTCAATGGTTAGGAAGTGTGAGGTATTTTTCATTTACTACTTCCTTATTCTGAGGGAATACACATCTTCTCAATATAAACATGTGAGGTAAGTACAGGTGACCTTGACATCAAACTGCCTTCAAATTCCTGCTATGCCACTTACTAGCTGTATAAGTTTAAGAAAATTTCCTAATCACACAACCACAGAAAAAGAGAACAAAGGACCAATGAACCCAATATAAACCAAAAAACCAAAAAAACAATGAGAGTGGAGACTGAATGAACACAAGAGGGTGGGGAGTGGAGAAGGGAAGGCATGCCAGTAAACATTGACCTTATTTACTTATGTAAGAATTTAGAAAAAAAAAATCCTGATCATTTTAACCCTACTTTTCTATATTTGGAGAAGTCATAATGGTTGTGTATGGGGTGGAGACAGGCAATATCTAAATATAGTAAATCCTTCATAAATACAAAGTACTATAGCTATTATCATTAACTGTGGTAATATTTATTCTCTATCTATAAGTACTTCTATTTTAACTCTGAATATCAACTTTGGATAAAATTTTATCACTGTTGACTGAAACAGAATTCCCAGTGATATTTAGAGAATTTATTGGATAATAAAAGTGAAGATTTGAACCTAGAGATAGTCTCAGAGCTTTTACTCTGAGAACTGCTGGGATAATCCCAAATTAGAGGTGACTTTATAGTGCTTCCAAAAGAAGGAACAGTGCGTCCTCAGCATCAAAGATCTAAGTATCTTTGATGGGGGTTTCTGGTTTTTGTCTAATTAAGTTCAGATCTTTTGAGTTCCTGAGTTATCTCCACTTATCTATGTGCAGAGGAGGGCAAATGCTAGGGAATAATCTTATCTGGACTTTGAAGAATGCACTGAGAAGGTGCAAAGATGGGGTGCTCATTGTGAACTCTTTTTCCAGCTCCTTGCTCTTCAGTGAAGGCTGAAAGATTGGTTTTACTACAGCAGCTGATTTCTGCTACACAGAACAGGGTAAGCGGGTTTTTCTGTTCACAAGCTTGGCTCTTTTACCTCAAGCTACAGCAGGGGGAAGTTCTAGAACCTTCACTATAAGTTCATAATTAGTATATATACAAGAAGTTTTTCTTTTTTCTTTATTAATTAAAGCACTGACGCGTAACATTGGACAGGCCTTCAGACTGAGTTCTTTGACATAGCTATAACAAAACAGAATTCTTGCTAAGAATTTCGTACCCCACATTAATGATGTCTGGAACATACACCACTAACTTTGCCTTTTTAGCTGGTGGGGTTTAGGCATTATAATTTTATGATGACCAAAAAAAGTATATATTTTTTGGTCCTTAAGGTGCTGGGTTCCAAGATAGACAGTATAGAACAAAAATATATTAAAAACTGTTTGTTTCCTTCCTTGCTGAACAGAATAAAGCAGCTGGGGCTTGGAACAGAGGTGGCTGACCAGGGGTAAGGAAACGAGTTCCCTGCAGTAAGCACTTAAGAGTTACAACATTCCCCAAATTTTCAGGGTATTGGCATTTGCGCACTAAATTCTAGCTCTTAAGAAAAAAAATTATTTTTTCCCTTATATCTCCCCGTGGAGAACAAAGAAGGCTGTTGGCACAAACTTGTCTTCCATCTGGGAAAGAGGACTCCCAGCTAGAAGTGGAGGCCAGTGGAAGTGCCCCGCGGC
>PVHY01008483.1:0-61345 GCA_004024945.1 Uropsilus gracilis | reverse complement strand
GATACAGAGGGGGGATATGGAGGGAGGAGGAGGGATCAATTAATTCACAATTGTGATAAATCAATAAAATGAATTTTAAAAAAATGAAATTTACAATTTTATTTATTTTTTCAAAGAATCAACTTGGCTTTGTTGATCTTCTCAGTAGTCTTTTTGATTTCTAGATTATTTATTTCCGCTTTTATTTTTATTATTTCTTGTCTTCTGCTGGGTTTTGGATTTTTCTCTTGTTCCTTTTCTAATTCTTCGAGTTGGGAAATTAGGTTATTTCTTTGTTTTGTTTCTTGCTTTTTGATATGAACCTGTATTGCTATGAACCTTCCTCTTAAAAATGCTTTTGGTGAGTCCCAGACATTTTGAAATGTTGTGTCTTCTTTGTCGTTTGTTTTGAAATAGGTTTTAATTTCTTCTTTAATTCCTCAATTGCCCATTTAGTAGCATGTTATTCAGTCTCCATGTATTGGGCACTCTTTTTGTTTTCTTTTCACTGTTGATTTGATGCCTTTATGATCAGAGAAAAAAGTTGGCACTATTTTAATCTTTGTATATTTATTGTTTGCCTTATATCCTAATATATGGTCGATTTTTGAGAATGACACATGTGCATCTGAGAAAAAGGTGTATTCCTTTCTTTGGGAGTCCATTGTCTTGTGGATATCTAGTAGGTTCGTATGGTCCAGATCTTCATTTAGAGCTTTTGTGTCTTTGCTTAGTTTTTGTCTTGTTGATCTGTCCTTTGGTGAGAGTGGGGTGTTGAAATCTACCACATATGTATTTTCGCCAATGTCTGTTTTCAGTCTGTTAGTAGTAGTTTGATGTATTTTGGTGTTCCCTCATTTGGTGAGTATATGTTATTGTTATGTCTTTGTGATGTATTGACCCTTTTACCAATATATAGTGTCCTTCATCCCTTGTTACCTTTTTTAGCTTAAAGTTGCAAGGAAGGTTTTTAAGTAGAACTTTGATACATTTAGTAGATAGAGACGTAGGACATTGCTGTGGACTTTGCAGACTAGAGCGCTTACCCTAGCTGAAACAACTTGTCTACTACAACTAATACTTGAGACATGGAAATGGGCACCCAGAATTGCTGGAGCTTTTAATATTTAAAGAGAATCCAGAAAGCCAGAATTTTACAGAAAATAAACTGATTTTATAGCATTGTTAAATAACATGAACTTTCAAAAGTTCTATATTGACCACAATAAATGAGAAAAATATTCTCTCTGCCCTCCCTAAAACTGATAACTGTTAGAGATGTAGCCCATAATTCTAGGCAGCTTATTGCTAAAGAGAACCTTGAATAAGTGAAAGATGGGGGAGTGTCTTTAAAGTTGTTCTATTACAGATGTGAAAATCAAAATATATATTCATGGTACTTATGGATTACTTAGGCTTCAAAATAAAGTATTTAGGGATAGAATAGTGGTCTAGATGTGACATCAGAAAGGAATATAACAGCTTCGTGGAAAGTGAAGGAATTAAGTTTCCCCTGGAGAAGACTAGGGAAAATGAAGGGAAAGGTGTTCAATTAAAGTGATATGATCATTTGTTTAAAATAGACATTTTGTGGGGCTCATTGAAGGGCTTGGCAGAAGAGTGAACCGTGATGAACCATGATTGTGGAGGAGCATGTTTGAGGTATTACAGGAATGACTCTGAGAAATGCATACAGGAGTGTACTGGGTACATTAAATGCAAGCAGAGGGGTTGAAGTGGCTAACCCTTGGACTGATAGGAATTGCCAAAATGATACTGTTTTATACCTCCAAAGCTTGACTTATGCTCTTCCCTTTGCCTGGAGTGCTTCTCAACCCCCCTCAGCCTTATCTAATTCATATTTAATAGTCTCAAGTCAGTTGCCTTTATTTCATTTCTGCAAACCGTCCTTGACACTCCTTTCTCACATCTTCCATTAATTCTGATCCCTCTGTAACAGTGTTCATTAAGGATCCAGTACACATCTTTGTCTTAGAATTTACCATTTTGTATTAACAGTATTATAAGTTCCCCTATAAGATACTGTGATCCCTTGGGTCAGATTTCCATGTTTTGTCTCTTTGCCTTAGGTAGGAGCACAGAATGGGGCACTGTACTAGTGTCAACAACTACTGTCAATTGAACAGAGAACTTAGGCCAGCACTCTGTATTTTGACTTTAAGATAGGGTACCAGCTGTCTGGGCTTTCTCCTTTCTCTAAAGGTCACTAGTACCATAGGTCTGTGAATTGTTTTGTAACTGGTTCTTACATGCTTAGAGAGAAAACAAGCTCAGTCATCAGCCAGTGGGTCATTGTTAAGGAAATTGATGACAGAGCCTTTATTTTCAGTGTCTCCTTTGTTTCTAGAATGTGGTGGCAGGTTTTTGGCAAAAGATGAATGGCAAGGGAACACTTTGTGACATTTACATTTGGATAGCAGAGTTTTTATGTGATGCTATTCAGTGATCACTGCACACTATATTTATCCCACTGCATTCCTGTTATTTGTCTTTGTAAAAAAAATCTTGATGATGAATAGATTTAAAGGATTTGTTATTTGACTCATGAACTAAATTCTCCTCAAGACTCAGGTGTGTTTTATTGCGTCTGTTTCTTGGCAGTTTCTCTGCACAAATTATCCTATTAAAACATCTAACTTCAATCTTTCGATTTTGTTTTAGATTGTTCATCATAATTTAACTCTCTTGAACTGCTTAAACAATTCCCTCTGCTCTCTCTGTCATTGAAATTGAACTTTTAGTACTACCTTTCTTATCTTTTGGACTGTATCCTCCTGTCTCACCTCCATTGTTTTGTTGTGGGCTTGATTTTACTTTTTATTCCACCTTTGGCCTTTCAGAGAATAGTCTTTTAAAAGAAAATCTGAATTCAGCAATGTGACGATAAAATTAAAGTGACTGCTTTTTCATCTTACTTTTCCCCTTTTCACCATACATCCCCCAGCATAAACTCAGGCCACATTTCCCCCAAACAACTGAATATAAGGTTTTAAGTTATTCTTTTATATCTCAAACCATTAGGCACTCATTCCTAGGCATATTAGACTTGTATACTATGTGTATAGGTACTATGCTAATTAATCCATAAAAGATGAATAAGACAGTTGATGCCTTTGAGGATTGTGTAATCAGGATGATGTTCTAAAATTTGCAAACATCTTTTTTTTTTTCAAAATTTTATTTATTGTTATCCTTTAAATTATAACCTCAGTAAATGTTTTTTGGGATACCTCCCTTCTCTTGTGTCCCCTCCATTCTCTCCCACCCCACTCTTTGTTTGCTAGTCTGTGTTAAGTCCATCAGTCTCTTTCTTTTCTGTAGTAGTGTTCTTTCATTGGGTGAGGGACTGTGTTCTTGGAACCAGGCGAGCCTTGCTGGTAGGTTTTCCATCTTAAGTTTGTATTGGGCAACCAGTCTATATTTATTTGTGATCTTTCCATGCTTTCTCATTGGAGGATGTCTTCTCCAATCCCATCTCTGGCGTCAGATTTAGGTGGTCTCACCCCCAGCCAGTGTCAGTGAAAAAGTTTCTCTGTGGATACAGGCATCTGTGAATGGCCATTGTAGATCATCTCCTCTGCCTCAGTTTGCAGCTTTGCTGTGGGGCCGATGCTGCCAATCTTTGGCCTTACTCTCCTCTCCTGTAGTGTGGGGAGGGGCACCTTGTTCTCCTAGAAAGCATCTCCAAAATGAGGTCTTAGGTCTTCCAGACCCAGTGAGCACATAGGTGTGCTTCATGACATCGTGTTTTCACAGTTGTTTCTCCTGTCTTGCCTGCACTGGTTCTTTCGATTGTCCATCTGCTGTATCCAGCTCAGGCTAGTAAGCTAGATTTTTACCTGGCCCCTCACCCATTTTAAGATGGAGTTGTTTGTGTTATGTATGTTCTTGTTCCTCCTGAAGATTAGCTGGAGTGAGAATGAAATGGAATGGGCATTCTCCCCCCACCACCCACATGCTGGTACTTCCCTGCGTAGGGCTGGGACCTGGATGGCCAAGCATGCGCTGTCCCAAGCCCCCTTGGGCTGGGGGCTGGGGGCAACATGCCTCGGCTCACCCAGGCTACAGATGGCTGCCCCATGCAACAACCATTTATCTGTTGGTGGATGGGGCCAAAACCCCACGCAGTCCCCCACTCCCAGGCTCTCCAGGCTTCCGAGGGTGGGAGGGGGCAGGGGCTTACCCAGGGGTCTTTACCTTCTTTGCCACTGGCTGCAGCAACCTGGAGGAGGTGTGGCCCCTCCTGAATCCGAGGTGGAAGGGGAGGAACCCTGGGCTGCATGGAGGCAACCAGGTTGCTCCAGCTACCCCCTGGAGGGGGCGGGGAGTGGCTGGCCTGCAAACAGCTTTTCTAAGCCACTCTTTTTTTTTAAATTAGGATGACGTACTTTCCTGACAGAATTATATTATCTCAGAGCTTCTCTTTCTGGTAAACTTAGCACAGCTTCTGGCATGTGTAAATTGTTCAGTGATTATGGTGCTTGTATTTGTAGATTATACAGAATAAGTGGAGACATGAAGAAGGAAATGGACATGATATCTCTGTCTTTACTCAAAGAAAGTTTCACAAAGAAAGTAATACAGGAGGATATTGCACACATACCGAGGCATTAGAGAATGAATGTAAACTGCATTTAGAGCCCTAAGTATTGAGTATATTTAGCAGAGGGGCCTGGAGAAAGGAAATACAGTGAGAGAAGAGATTTCTGAGGTGGGCAGAAATTTGAATTTGACTCTATAAGGAATGGGAATTATTAATGTATATTAAACAGGGATTCTTAAAATTAATGCTAAAGGAAATTTCTGATGTATTGCATGTCTTTTCTAGGTCTCACTTGCCCTGGAGCCTCTGTCAGAAACTTATGACACCTACAATCCTCTTCCTACCACTGATTTGACAGAAAATGTGCTTTTATCTGAGCAGAGATTCAGAGAAAATACCGAATCCAACAATATCCAATTTCTGGTTCCATCAAGGCCTCATAACATACCTAGCACCAAAAATGATGGAAAAGACCTAGCAGCCAATAGTAGTAGATCAACCACCCCAAGGTAATTACCTTACCTTATACCAGTCAGTCTAGTATTAGCTAGTTCTCATTGTACTTACAGTTTCTGTCTTTTGTTTGTGCTTTGTTTTGTAAAAGACTAAAGATAATCACTTAACATATAAGTTTTAAGTACACTCTGTGTCCCTGTTTCAGTACCGAGTGCTGGGCATATAAGTGAATGAGACACAATTCCTACTTCTTAGGATTGCTCACAATCTAGTGGAAACCAACATACAAGTAAATGGCTATTACTAAATCATATGCAGATGACATAATAAAATCCATGATGGAAAAGTCAGTATTTTATGAGATATAATGGAGTAATTAAAATAGATTTTAATTTTGTTTATAAAGCACTTGCTTTGTGTCCAGCTCAGTGCTGAGCTTTCATTTCATAATCTCACTTCATCTATAACCACACAACTGTAGGTAAAGTATATATTTTATATTTCATTTTAGAAATGAAAAACAGACATATAAAACCTACACTATGCTGTAAACCACTAATCTACTTTCTGTTTTCCCTTATTTTTAAACAGGGGAAAGGACCACTTATACTTTGCAGAGAACTCTGATGTAATAAAGGACTCTTTCTTTGGACTACAGCACCATCTTAATTCAGGACAGAGTTTAGAGTCTGCGGCTCTGAAAGAGAAAACCCTACAAAAGCAGATGTCACTTCTCAACAGTTCTGAATTCCAACCTCAAATTAGGACAGTTGCCAAGAGTCAAAGTGACTCATGTATTCTCTCTTCAAACAACCCCCCCACCAAAGACCTTCTTACAGGTATGTTTATATTTATAAATGCAGGCTATGCTGTATTTATTGGTATTACCCTGTTCATTTGCCTGTCTACAAAGAGAATCAAAACTTCCATTTGAACTAAATAGCCAAATAAAACAAATCTTACTAGAGTTCAGAATCTCTTCCCACTAAAAACAACTCTGTTAAAATACTTATGAAAAATTAGTGAGTGCTCATAATTATAGGTTTAGGGAAGAAAGCATTTAAAATGAACCTATATATGGGGAGAAAGCTTTCACCATAGCTAACTATTAATCCTTGTTTTTTTTTTCAAATAATTTAAGGCAAATAAGATTTTTTTTCCCCTCATCACTTACATTATAAATAGCATTTATTTATACCACTGTGCAGAAGCTAGTAGCAAATATATTTACCATTCTGAGAACTATTGACCTTAGTGGGGAACGTCTAACTACTGATTTTAGGCCTGCATGACTTGCAGCCAAAGAGCTGTAGCAAGGAGTTGGTTTACCTATGTAGGGACTTAGACTTACTTAGATAAAAAGCAGATAGGAATTTTAGAGTGGTATTATAAAAAACAATGGAAGTACCTTATATGGTAATTAAAGGATATAGGTTATCAAAAACATGACAAGTAAAATAATTGAAGTAGATTATCCTCACCATTAGTAGAAACATGTTTTAAATAACTATTCAACTGCATAATTTACATTAGTAAGGTTTTGTTGGGTTTTTTTTTTTTTTTCACTATTGAGGTAACATTGGTTTATAGCATTGTGTCTTAGAATATGGGATCTTCCTCTTCCAGTGTTGTTACCATACTACATACACCTCCAAAACACCCATAATCTGCCTCCTTATTTCCTCCCCACTTTATTCTTGGGATATTTTTTTATGAAGAAATACATGCTGTGATTCCTTATTTTATAAAATATACTCTCATAAGATTATAATCTATTACATTCTTTAATGCAACCCTAAGCAATGTTGACAAAAAAGAAAATTGTCTTAGAGTGCTCACTACTGGTTAGCCCACACTTGGGGTATTTTGCATAAACTGGGACACCAGACATTGAAAATTATATTTGCTCTCTCATTAAGCAATTATCTAACACCTGCCAAATGTCTAGCACTTTTCTAGGTGTCAGGAATACAGTCATTTAAATTTATAAAAAAGAGACAAACTCCTACCTCATGGACCTTATATTCTTGATAGAAAGACCAACAGTAAGCTAGATAAATAAGTATATAGTGTTACATAAGTGAGAGGAAAGAATTTAGTTTTACATAGGGGTGCAAAGGAAGGCCTCATTAAAAAAGGTAACTTCAAAGATTAAAAGATGAGCCAGGCTTGGTGGCATACACCTGTCATCCAAATGCTGGGAGGCAAGAGACTACTCTGGGCAACATAGCAAAACCTGGTTCTTGAAAAATTAGCCGGGCACGGTGGTGGGCGCCTGTAATCCTAGCTACCTGGGAGGCTGAGGATCACTTGAGTTCATGGGATTGGGACTACCCCGGGCAACATAGTGAGACCTACTCTCAGAAAAAATATATAAATTGAAAGATGATTCTTTCTAAGGAGAGTAACTAAATTAGTGAAGGAACTACCAGGAGGTATTAGACATGAAGAAAACAGCTACCATCTATTGAGCATTCATTATGTTCTAGCTGCTTTTCCAAGTATCTTTTCTACATAAGTTTTAAGAAAACCCATTTTTAAATGACACACCTCAGAGTTAAGGAGCTCCTGCCTTGTCAGAGGTGGGCAGCTGCTACTTAGCTCTGGTTCATAATATGTTCAGTGTTGTAAATCAATGCTACCGCAATAAAAATAATTTTATTTTTAAAAAAAGAAAAAAAAGGAGTTAGAACACCAAAAAAAGGTTACTAGAATCAGTAGATTTAAAGGTAAAACAAAGTAGATTGTGTCTTAGCCTGAGTTACTAGTTTGACCTGTGCAAAAATGGCAAAAGACAGCTTCAAGGGATAGTAACTTCTACATCACTAGAAATGATCACCAGTGGACTGGTAACCTACTATTGGGACTCTTACAAGTTGTTTTAAATCATCAAGTAGACAGTTGGATATGATCTTAAAAGGTCCCTTTCAACCATAAGAATCTGAGGACCACAATAGTACATCTAGAGCTGAGATCATGGGAAGGATATAACATACATAAACCTAATTACTTTCCTAATCTTGATTGTCCTGATACTGTACCAGAAAAGGAGTACAAAGCTGAGCTGAATTAGTTAATTGGTTAGTATTAATGAAACACAATTTATGCATCCTACTCATAAAACTTTGAGTTTAGAATACATAAAAGAGTTGGAACAAAACCAAAAGTTATAAACCGTGTTGTAGCAGGGTCTGTGCCCACTTAATGCAGTAAGGGAAACTTCTGTGCTGGACCTACGTGAGAGCCCTTTGGGTTTATTCAGGAAATAATTACTAAGTTTAGGTGCAGGAAGATTCCATAGCATCTCTTTAGTGCAGGTATTGGCTGCTTCTTGAAAAGGGAAGAAAAGGTGTTCTTGTTGTCATGCCTTAGACTTAAGAAAAGCTTTTCCAAGCCATAACTATTTGACTTAAGAGGGCATTCAATGGAGCACCTATGCTCAGATTGTCCTACATGTCTTTCTCTTGCTTATTTCTTTTCTAAAACATGTTTTTAGTATCATTCCCATTCAGATGTAAATGACTAAATCAGTCATAAAGTATTACCATTCCCAGAGGAATCTGTCTTCGACAGGGATGAAACTTTAAACTCATTCAATTCAGCAACTATCTTTTGAGCACTTATGTTGTGCCAGTCATTGTTTTGAGTATTGGGGTTACAAAGACAAATAACATATGGACCATAAGACAGACCAGCAAGGTACAGGACAGACCAGCAAGTAAAATCAGTCTAATATCGGAAACATTGTTTAAATATTTCATTGTTATCTGTGACATATACAATAGTGGATGTTACTGAAGTATTCTCAAATATCTGATACTGTCTCAAGCAACAAGGATGCAAAGACAAGGACCAGTCTCATGATTCAGAGTTGATTGAGTGATAAAATTATAAAATTGAATTCCTGGAATTGTGTTTAAGGCATTGAAAATCGTTGAATATGATTAGATCGTAAAGTGCATCATCTCTCTAGAAACATTCTTCTAGAGGAGTGTCAGCAGAAAAACTGTTTTTTCACATGGCCCTAAAATCAAGTCAGATTTATTACCAGCACAATTCATCATTAATTAAAAGATGAAGGTGGACCGGGCATGGTGGCGCATGCCTGTAAGCGGCAGTCTAGGAAGCCACGGCCAGGGCTTCAAGTCCCGCCTGGGAATCGCAGTTCGAGTCCCACCGTGGGCACATAGTGAAACCTAGTCCCAAAAAATAGCTGGGTGTGGTGGCGCACGCCTGTAATCCCAGCTATCTGGGAAGCTGAATCTGGGGATTGCTTGAGTCTGTGATACCCCAAGCAACGTGAGCCTGCGGTCCCACAGGCAAAAATAGTGAGATTTAGTCTCAAAAAAAAAAAAAAAAAGATGGAGGATTTTTGTCACAAAGCAAACATTTTAGCCAAATTTCTAAAGCTAGCAAGCTGTCTTTTCCTCACCCTTTTTACAATGAATAAACAAGGCAGTCATTTTTGTAGGTGAATCCCAAATAATTTTTTTTTTACTAAAAACATATCAATAAAATCTGAATGAAGACTGTGCAGACATTAATTACTTTTAAAAAATGCATATTGTAGGCCAGGTACCGTGGCGCGTGCCTGTAAGCGACAGCTTATGGAGTCGCAGCAGGGTCTGGGGATCGCGTTCGAGTCCTGCCCTGGGCAATACAGCAAGACCTAGTCCCAAAAAGTAGCTGGGTGTGGTGGTGTGTGCCTGTAGTCCTAGCTACCTGGGAAGCTGAGGCTGGGGATTGTTTGAGTCCATGGTACCACAGGCAAAGTGAGCCTGTGGTTCCACGGGCAAAAATAGACTAGTCTTTTTTGAGACTAGTCTCAAAAAAAAGGGGGGAAAAAGCATATTAAGTGAAAAACCACTTGGAAAACAGTGTTTGCAGAATGCCATTGTTTCCCAAAAAATGAACTATGTATGTGTATAAAGTACAGGCAAAAATAAAAACTTTAAGGACTATATCAGAATGCTAATAATCAGTATTCCTGGATAATGACATTAATGGGAAAGTTAGTTTCTGTTGATGCGTGGCAAATTATCACAATCTTACTAGATTAACTGTTGAAAGAATCTAGTTCCTTGCAGTTACAGCAAAGGTCCCATTTACTTCAAGGAATTCTCAGGCTAGTGGGGAAGGCAGATAGGATGAACCATCATAGTATAGTATAGTGAGTCCTGTGACCATGAAAAAGTACAAAGTATTACAAGTATTTCTGTTGGAGTTTAGATTTTTCATGTCTATCTTTTGCCCTTTTTAGCTCTTTTAGAACAAGGCAATAAATTGCGTAATGCCATGATGATTTCTGCAATGAAATCAAGCCCAGATACTAGCATAGCGTTGGATGAAGCTCATCCTTCTATGAAAGAAGATTTTTTTAAAGCATCATCACAGTAAGTTATAGGATAAGCATGAACACTGATAGTTATTTAATAGATGTTAACATGGTTTTATTCAAGTTATGAACTAAATAATCTTGGAAGCATTTGGCAAATATTTCTTTTTGAAATATAAATTAACAAAGTTATTTCAGGTGTACACATGTTTTGATATTTGTATATATTGGAGATTTACCACCACAAGTCCAGTTACTATAATACAACATTAGTTTTTTTTTTTCTTGTGGAAAATGATTCTTAATGTGGTGAAAAAGAAGCCTAAATGAGAAGTTAAAATATTCAAAAATCTCATCCTAGCACTGGTACTTGCTAAGTAGTCAAATGGCTAAATAATTGCTCCTGAACCAGCATGTTTGTATATATAAAATGAGGATGTTTTTCTTTCTTTTCTCTCACAGAACTGTAATGAGATTCTAATATAGGAAAGAACTTTATAACCAGTTAGGTATCTTGCAGTATACAAAGTACTACTCTGGACACATAAATATGTGTGTGTATATATATATAATTGATATATAATTAATTCTAAAGTTTGTTAAATTTTCCATGTTGAGCCATCACCATATACTATCTCTTAATTAATTAATTTTCCCATATACTAGCCACTCAGAAAATACCTTTCCACTTTAGAATCAAAGCCTCGCCAAGGAATCAATTTAAAGACCATGTTGTGGATCACTTCCTCCCTCCAACTGAGAAGACATTTTGGAAACATGACACAAAAACTGATACTAAGGCCATACAGCTTTTATTAGGCAGGTAAGAGTTACTGATTAGCTTTCTTCCTTTTAAATTCTTTCTCCAGTGTATTGTTAATAGGTTTTCTTCCTAAAGCAACACTTCCTTAGAGTTATGGAACGTGGAAGCAGGTAGAGAAATGGAGCTTCAGATAAGGGGAACACCTCCTCTCTCTCTAGCCCCCTCTGGCACACTGGAGGGTGGGCAATAGCATGTCTCTCACCTGTCACCCAGCTTCCTAACCTCTTTGGAATGTCCTGAGAGACATATGACCATTTAGTGATGACTGTTGCCCCCAAAGGTAAATTCTCCTGTTATTCCGCATCCCCACATCCTTCCCGCTGCATGTCATGTGCACTTTGCTACTTCCTCATTACATCATTTTTAACATTTCCTGGCTGGGGTATGTAAGTGGCATCTCGACTTCATTAAAGTTGGACCTGGACATGCTTCCCAGGATCCCCGTTCTGTGGGCTGGCCTCACATATGCGCTATCCATCTCTTCCGTTTCAATTTCTTCATTCCACATGCGACTCCTAACATAATCAGGCCATTATTGATGTAATCAACACACAATATATTCTTATTTAATGGAAGAAGTTAAATTTATGAATTAGCCTTTATTCACAAAATCATCATAACATTTACACTGTTGAACTATAGTTTACCTTTTTTTCCTCACTGCTAAACCATAAGCTGCTTAAGGACACGTTATCTAAGCAATCTGTCACCCAGGACCTGACACCATGCCTGGCACATAATAGGAACTTAATAAAATGTTTGTTGAGTTAGTAAATGAGATCACAATCATTGTCAGTAGGTTTTTTTTTATATATTAGTATTTCAGGGGAAAGGGAATATAATTTGAAAATATTTATCATCCTCCTGTTTAATGTGTCTTTTGTTTAACATATCTTCCTCCAGGTTTAGAAAACTTTCATTAAAGAAAGTTAATAGCTGAGCTGAAACTTCCCTTTAAGTACTTGTACTTTGTTTTTGTTTTTGTTTTTACCTCTACAGTGCTGAATTATCCCAGGGTCGCTACTGGGATGGATTAGGCTCTCCTCCAGATTCTCCAGCTCCTGGGAGTGATGTGTACTGTAGCAGTGAGCCAAATGACCCTCAGTATGACCAGAGTCTCCTGGAGAACCTTTTTTACACAGCACCTGTAAGTCATTGACTCTGAAGCTTTAGGAATTAGAAAAGTATTAGTAATATTAGTAGCTACAGATATATTACCACGTGCCAGACAAAAAGCTATCCAACTTACATATACCTTAGCTCATATATCCACAGTGACTATATGAAGATCAAAGTATTATCTTATTCACTTTAGAGATGAGGAGGCATATCTAGTAAATTAAGTATTTGTCCAAGGACACAAAGCAAGTCTTAGGCCAGGACTCAAAGTCAAAGCCTATGGTGTAAATATATGACTTCTTTACCTCTTCTAAGGAAAATCTAATATAAGTACATCTTTGATTTGTATCTTTTCAAAATATTCCAGAAACATTTCATTCACAGGTGAAAAATAACTGTACTGACCCTTAATACAGAGTATTCTCTTTTTAGGGCCAATTAACTTTTTCAGAATTCTTTTTTACATCAAATCATATGTTCCTTTCATTGGCTTTAGCATCTTCTACAGTCTGTACATAGTAGATCCAGTGCCTGTTGCACAAGTAATCATTTCTATTTGTGAAGATTGCTGTCATACTCTAGATTTTCCTTTAAATTACTTTAAATTCCTTTCTCTGGTTCAAAAAAGATAACTGAAACACAAGATAGTTTGTACTGATTCCCGTGGTAAGAGAGTAAGGGTTCAGGCCGGGCATGGTGGCACATGCCTGTAAGCGGCAGCCAAGGAAACTGCAGCCGGGGCCAGGGATCGCGGTTTGAGTTCCGCCAGGGGCATGTAGCGTGGCCTAGTCCCCAAAAAAATAGCTGGCGTGCGTCTGTAATCCCAGCTACCTGGGAAGCTGAAGCTGGGGATTGCTTGAGTCTGTGGTACCCCAAACAATGTGAACTTGCAGTTCCACGGGCAAAAATAGTGAGACCTAGTCTCAGAAAAAAAAAAAAGAGAGAGAGAGACTTACGGGTTCAGAGGAAGAGAAAAACCTTTTACATTGGATTTGCAGAAAATAACATAAAAAATAAATGGTTTTAAGTAAATTTAGTAGTTAGAGAGACAGAGCAAGAATATGAATTGTGTAGAAAGAATTTATGCATCTAGAGTAGTAGTTTGTACACTGCAAGATACCTAACTGGGGAGAAATTTCATATAGAAAAAGAAGTCAATAAGGCAGGCTGACACATTGCAAGTAGACTGAAAAGGCCTTGAAATGTCAAGTAAGGAGGAAATTATATTATTAAAATTGTATTTTAGGAATGTTAATCTGGTATTGATGAAGGTAAAGAGGGAAGAATAATTGAAAACAGATAGAAAGTCATTAGATTGTTAGATGTGTGAGAGAACCTGAATTAGAATGACAACAGGGCACTATAAAGAAGAAGATGAATTTGAAAGAGATTATGAATTGTTAGGTTTACCTAACTTACTATCTTAAAAACCATTACTGATTCTTTGTTAGCTATAGGATTAGGAATTTACTTATACTACACATTTTCTTTATGACAAAAAATTTACATGTTAGTCTGTCATTTTTTGAGTAACATACCAAGCAATTTTTTAGTTCATTAGTTCATTTAATTTTCATACTAGTTCCATGAGATACTGTTATTTGTTTCGTGTATCATGGAATAGAAGCTAAGAGATGTTAATTAATCTAATTATGTGGCATGACTAGAATTCTTGCCCTATCCTGCCTGACAAAAATCTGGTTTTTTTCACTCAACCACACCATCTCATAAGATTTGAGCATGGAATTAGAATCTGACCTTGACTTACCTCCCTAACCTCATTTCCCACTTTTACTTTTTAATTGCTTGGAATTCCCAATTGTCTCACCACTGCTCAAACATTCTAGTTCTTGTTTTATATTCATGTTTTGTTCCTTCTGATCCATGTACTTTGAATGTTAAAATGTCCCTATACATTTGGTAAACTTCTTTTCACTTTTTTAAAATTCAGCTTATTGCCTCTATGAAGGAACCACTTGGACTCCACCATATTGCACATCACTCCATTGTAGTCCTTACCGTGTTTTGTGACACAGTTCCTCTTAAAGAAGAGCATGTCTTCAAGATCTTTTATTACCAGTACAATAAAGTACTAAGAGATGCTGAATTCTCAGTAAACACTTAACTGCATAAAGGAATGAATGTCTAAATTACACTAAATAATTCCCTATTGTATTTGAAAACAATTTTGAAAAATGTTTACTAAAAGGAGTAGTCAGTTGACCATCAGGCAGTGGAAAGACCAAGAAGTTAAAATGTTCATGTCATAGATGATAAGACTCTGCTTATAATAATAAGCAGAATATATAATACCAAGCAGAATCTTATCATCCATATAGCTAGGTGACATATGGGGTCAGTTTTCAGTCTTTTTAATACTGAATAATATCCATGCTTAGAGATTTAGCATTATTATCTTGTTTTTCTGACTTCTGAATTTTTGAACACTATAGCTTCTGTTTAATTTCCTTGAGGCTCTGGACCTACTGATTTACTTGTCAGTAACTATTGCTTAAAGCTGCTACTTAATAAAGAAAAACCTGGGGCAAAATCTTCATAATATCACCTTTATAATTTCCCTGTGTTACTTCCTAGAAGGACATTCTTATCAAGCTTGTTTAGCTAATGGTTTGTTAACCCTTAGCTCCAACCAACATACACACCCTGAGAGAAACTAGAAAAGGGAGTTGGAAATGATAAACTTAAAAAATGAGTTTCAATCAGTATTTTATATGTAAAATAGTAGGATGTTTTTTGTTTGTTTTTTTGTTTAATTTGTAGCCAATTCACTATCACTTTCTTTTCATTTATCATCTTGTGATATAAGGGCCTGATCAATCCATTGTGATAATGACCTTTTCTCTAAATAAAAATAAAATCATAGTGCAAACTTCCAGGCATAAATAAATCATGGAGGTATAATGTATAGCATGGTAACTATTATTGATAGTACTATATATTTGAAACTTTCTAAAGGTGTAGATCTTAAAGTTCTCACCTCAAGGAAAAAAATTATAACTGTGGTGATGAAAATTAGCTAAATTTGTAGTACTTTTACAGTGTATAGATATATAATCATGTTGTACAACTAAATACTATATTTTAATTATATCTTTGTTTTTAGAAAATGAATTTCAAGGGCCTTAGCAATGGTTCCCCCATTAAGGAGAGTTGTGAAATGTAATGAACAGGTAATGTTAGCAATATTAAAAGAAGAATAAATCATTAGTAATACAGGATGGTATAAAAAGTAGAATTTTATCATCCATGTAGCTAGGTGACATTCGGTTCTTTTGCTTCAACTTGTAGTAGAAAAACAGGTATGGTGACCTATAGAGATCAGACTCTTGCTTTATTACTTAGAGCTGTGAACCATACACAGTTTCTTTCCAGTTTCATTTTCTTACTTGTAAAAATTGAGATGTAGACATCTTACATGAATGTGGCATCAGATACACACATTCAGCATTTGACGTAGTACCAGATACATAGTGGACTGTATTTATTGTTAGCAAGAGTTTAAAAGAAGGGTCTATTTTCATCTGTTGTTTTCTACTGAACTTGTAGCTTATTTTTATGAACTTCAGAGTATTTTTGTATGCCAAAGAGAACCATGGGTTATCTCCCTGTTGTCATTTATCTCTTTTAGAGAATCATATATGTACAGCGGAAAATCTGATTTACTTTTAGAAATATGTTTCATTTCATTATCATTATTCCAAGAATTATCTTTTGGTGCCTTTCTTTCTCTTCCCCCAAAGAAATCCAATACCAGTTTCAGTGACTTCTTCAGTGAAAATGATGATGAACCTTCTAAAAAGATGAACCAATCAAAATCTCTTGTCAAATCTCCTAAGATTCTGGAGTCAAGTGATCATAAGCCAAAAAAGAGGACACTGGACAAGAAAAATAGGTAAGTCTATTTATAAATGCTTATTTAGAGTCAAAAGCGAAGGACATTATTTCTACAAGATTCTCTAAAGTGAAATCATCTATGTTTGCTCGGGTTCATCACACTGGTTTAGTGTCATATAGTAACTCATTAAGTTTTATGTTCCCTAAAAATATAATAGCATGAAAAGATAAAATGGCCATGATAACAGTGAATAAGAGAGAAGACAGAATTCTGGGTTATGTATTTGCTGTGATTACACGCCTATGTAGAAAGTATAGGGAAAGAAAGCAAATTAAAAAGAATACACAAAAATGACAATTACAGTTATATAAGATATTAACTAAAGTAAAATTTGTATCCTTTGTAGCAAATCTAATTGTTGTAACACCATTTTCTATGCTTGTATGTAGCTAAAGCTTTAGATTATAAAACTGTTTTTACCTTTCTTGAGATCTCTTTAGCTATAGATTAGGATATCATAGGTCTTATAATTAAATCCATTTCTAAGTCCTTGATACTTTGTAAATAAAGATACTTGCTGCCTTGTCTCTTTTTTCCTCTTGTTTGTGTAAAGTAGATTGTCCATATTGGACCTCTGACCATCTCCTCACTATGAAATTCTTTCAGAAATTTGGTTGAACAACAGATGTCATCAGAAATGCCAGAAGATGCCCAAGTGATGACACTTAGTGTAGATAAACTGTCTCTTCTGGGTAGAACACAGTCAGTCAGAATCATCATTCAAACAATGGGAGTACCTCCAAGTAGTCCTCAGGTGACCCCCAGCAATAAAAGCTTTCCTGGGCGACCGTCTAAGCTGACACCAACAAAAAAGCGGTATGTTTCTAACATGAGAAAGCTAAATTTGACATTTCTAAAATGTCTAATGATAAATAAGTGCATAAGACTTCATGATTTTTTTAAGTGTTTTCATGTTTATCATTTAGCCAAGAGAAATCTCCTATACCAGGTAAGTGTGAAAATGAGGAAAATTAAGGCTTAGATCCTCTCCTTGCATACTTTACAATCAGCAGGAGAAAACATTTACTGTTGATAGTAAGGGCCAAAAGAGATGATTTATATTAAAAGTGCTATGGGATAACAAGGCAGGGAATCTAATTCTGCCCAATAGAACTGGTGAAGATTTGAAAGAAGGGTACCCCCTTCTTTCCTCTGAGAATCTGAAATAAGACCTTGAAAGACATGTAGGATTATCAAACAGGATTTTCACTTGATTTGTTTTAAATAACTTTTTGTCTTGATTTTTAGCACCTTCTTTGTGGAATATCACTTTCCTGTGGGCTTTTCCAAAAGTAGAGTGGGAAAGACAACTTTGATCACAGAGGTGGTTCGACTCGCCTCCAGTAAAATTACAGATGGAAGTAAGCAAGAAACTGCCTTTCTGCTCTCTAGCCCTTTTGAATCCCTAACTACTCATCTGACTTTTATGTGTTCATAGAATCTTAGCACTAGAAAAATTTTTGAAATGAATATATCCTAGTCCCTTATCTTGTATGTTAGGGTGCTTGCTCACCATTACCACAATCTAATTTTAGGATATTTTAATTCCACTTGAAAGATATATCATATTCAATTAACATTCACTATTCCCTATATTTCTCTTTGCCCTTTCAGAACATTTTTTTTATAAATGGAATCATGAAATATGTGACTTCTATGAATTTTTTCTTTACTTACCATGATATTTTCATCCATGTGGTAGTGTGTATTGGTATTTCATTCCTATTTAAAACTTTATTACATTCCGTCAGCTAGTGGGCATTTGGATTGTTTCCATTCTCAAGCTACTGAGGATAATGTGTACATATTTTCATATAGACAAATATGTTCATTTCTTTTGGGTATGTAGTAACAGAAATTACTGAGTCAAGCCGCATGGTGGCACACACCTATAATCCCAGATACCTGGGAGCCTGAGGCTAGGGATCACTTGAGTCCGCAGTTTCAAAACAGCCCTGGGCAGCATAGTGAGACCTAGTCTCTAAGAAAAAAAAAGGAAAAAATTACTAAGTCATGTGGTAACTATATGTTTTAATTTTTCATGGTAGTCTGTTTCAGATTGCTACTTGATCATTTTATATTCAATATTCTCACCAATAGTCTGAGGGTTCCAGTTCTCTATCTCTTCACCAACACTTTTTATTTTCCATTTTTTTAACTCTAGCCAACTTAGTGGGTATCAAGTGTTATCTTATTGTGACTTTGATTGCATTTCCCTATTGACCAGTGATGTTTAGCATATTTTCCTGTGCTTATTGTCTACTTGTATATCTGTTAATCTTTTGTCCATTTAAAACTTTTTATTATTAGAATCAAAGAATTCTTTATATATTATGGATACAGAACTCTATTAGAATTTTGATTTGCAAATATTTTCCCCCATTCTATAGATTGTCCTTTCATATTCTAAATAGTATTTATAGCACAGAAGGTTTAAGTTTTGACATCCATGTTTCTTTTTTTTTCTTTTTTTTTTTCGGTTTGTACTTTTTTTCTGTTTTACATATTTCTAATGCAGAAAAATTAAAATGTAATATAATAACTATTCATGCTTCTGACACTCAAAATTATCACATTTCAAACAGATTCTTAGAATCTTTTTTTCATTATCTAAATAATGTATTTATATGTAAATTTCACATCTTTGTATTCCCCAGGGTTCACCGACCACCTCCCCTCCCTGACCACTCCCACCCATATCCCCAACCCCAGTAGTAGTGTACTTTAGTTTGGTTATTAGCTTGTTTTGACTTTTCCTCCTGGCCTTTTGTTTGTTTTTCCTGTATCCCATATATTAGTGAAACCATTTGGTTTCTGTCTTTTTTCTTTCTGACTTGTTTCTGCTAATATGATTTCTTCTAGGTCCATCCATGATTCTTAGAATTTCTTTCTCCGGTTCGATTCGTCAACAGTCCAGTCAGTGTTGAGTTTCTTCTCAGGGAGGTAGTTTGAGAAATAAAAGATGTATTACTAACTCTATATTTCCTATGCATATAGTAACATTGGATTTTCAGAATTTTTTTTTTTTTTTGGTTTGGTTTAACTTTTTAACTAGATGTCATCCATTATTGTGGTTCAGAATTTTGAGATCCTCTCTTTATAGACAATGTTGTAGATTTATATTTTACAAAGATTTTATGCATGTTCAAGCAAATATGCTTGTTTTTTTTGCCCTCTTCCCATTTTGATCCAAATGTTGGTATACCATATACATTTCTATGCACCTTGTTTTGATGATACATCATAGGAGTTTTTTCATGTCAAGACATAAAGAACTTCCTTAGTCTCTTGTAATTATATAGTGTTTCACTGAATGGATATTTCCTAAGTTAAATAGCACTCCTATTGATCAGTATATCAGTATTTTAGCTGTTTCAGTCTGTTGCTGTTAAAAATAGTACTTCAGTGAGTAATCTTGTACCTACAGCATTTCTTGCCTAATATACATATAACCAGCACAAACATCAAAAATAGATGCCCTTAAAAGGAGTACCTAATGTGGACTGGGCATTGTGGTACAAGCCTGTAAGCGGCAGCCTAGGAAGCCACAGCTAGGGACAGGGATCGTGGTTCGAGTCCCGCCAGGGGCACATAGCGAGCCCTAGTTCAAAAAAAATATAGCTGGGCGTGGTGGCACATGCCTGCAATCCCAGATACCTAGGAAGCTGAGGCTGGGGATTGCTTGAGTCTGTGGTACCCCGGGCAATGTGCCTGCGCTTCCACAGGCAAAAAAAGCAAGACCTAGTCTCAAAAAAAAAAAAAAAAAAAAAAAATAGAGTGCCTAATACCATCTTTAGCTACATTCATTTTTTCACTTTTCCATGTATGTGATTTTCATTTTTCATAGCAAAGCAGAGCAGCATAGTGCTGCTCATCTTTCATCATCTTTTTCTCTGTCCCTTCAGTCTTCCAATCCTGACACTTTCTGTGAATTCACTAACTAGATACCTAAAGAGATTTCAGTTGAATATAAAAGGGAGATGCATAGTATCAGGCATGGATTGATGATAACTGCACTTGGGTGGCATGGTATGTGCTTATGTGCCCGGTTTTTCTTCCAGTGGTGAAATTCCAGCAACGATTTGTGTTTCCAATACATTTTGGTGGCCCAATGATAGAACACTGGTGGAAATCCAACCTCACTTTTCAAATTTACACAAAGAAAACACCACAAAAAAAGGTACTTAAAGTGATTTTTTTTTTTACTTTTGTCTTACCACTTATACCAGAAACTTAGAGCATACTTAAAAATTATATTCTTACCTAAAGTTGGCATTTTTCTAAGGTCAAATGCTTATGATTATTATTTCTTAAAATTTTGAACTCTGATAAGTCGGCCAGATATTTTGCCCACAGACTCTACACAAACACACTATCAAATTTAATCATTGCAACAACTCTGTGAATTAAATACATTATTTTCATTTTACAGATGAAGAAACTAAGATTTAGTGAAGTTCAGTAGACTAAGATCATCAAGGCTCATAACACACAAAAGACAGGACTCATCACAAGTCTGATTTTAGATCCTAAATTCCTAACCTCTTTAGCTGCTTCCTACATGGAGAGTTGACTGGATGGGTATAGGCTGTTAGTTTTAATTTGAGAATCTGCTTCCTATTTTCAGGCAGAATATGGGCCCATTCAGCCAATTCCAAGTTTATAAAATCCATCTGCAACTGCCATAAGCAGCTTTTACCTTGTTCAATAAAAGTAATCATTATAATCTTTGTTCTCCTCTTTGGTATGTGCAACATCAGGAATGCATCTTATTTTCCTTTTGTTTGTTTTTCTAGACTATGAATAATAGAAGTTCTTTTGGTAAAATAAAATAGGGAGAGGAGTTATACCATAATTCCGCAACCTCACTACAAGCTCAAGTTAACATTTTAGTATATTTACATTGAACTATCTAGTCAGTAACTTTTTTCTAACTAAAAAAGAATTGTGCATGTTTTTTACAAAAACTTGAGAAGTGTTTTAAAAAGCAAAAGTCACCTATGTAATCTCATCACCAAGGAATAAGTTGTTGATATTTATATCTCCTGTGCCTTTTTCAAATTACTGCAATATGATACATAAGTAAATTTTTTGACAGTACTAAGATAATTTTGTAAGCAGTTTTTATCCTGCTTTTTAAACTTTAGCATTATCCTGAAGGTCTATTAATTTTTTTCAAGCATATAATCTTTCCCACATAACTTTTTACTATATAAAGCTTTAATAGCTATAATTTATACCCTTCTTTAGCATACATTTTAATAAATGTTATTAATATTATATTGTCACATCTCAGACTTTTATTCTATTACAGAATAAATGCAGAATAAATTCCTGATTATTGGAATATAGTTATTATTGTTACCTTTAAAAATATGCATATTTGTATATAAGCTTTGTATGTATTGTTTACTGTTTCCTTGGTATAAAACTCCCAGAAATATAATTACTAGGTCAAAATCTGTGAATGTTTAAACCTTCTTATACTTATTACTAAATTTACTATCCAAAGATATGTTGCAAGTTTAAATTCTCAACATCACACATAAGACAGTTTCAGTTCTCTGTAACCTTGACATCATCAGGTATTTAAAAGTTTTGTGATTTTCCTAGCTTTCATGGCATAAATTTGTATCTAAATTTTTTTAAAGTTGAACATTTTTTGTGAAGAACTAACTCCTAGAAATAGAAAAAGATCACCTTCCAACCTCTGTGACTCATGAAATCCTCTTTAATATGTTGTCCAAAGAGAAGTAGAAAAACCAAGAAGGGGCAACAAACATGCCTCATACTTAAGAGTTGTCTCAGTCAAATAATTAAGCTATTTAGTTCATCAAGCATCAGTTCTTTTCTAAGTCATATGTTGTCACTTCTGTTTACTTAAGTTCACAGTCCCCTATGACTACTATTTAATTTAACTTAAACTGGTTGGGCATGCCTTTAATCGCAGCCTATGAAGCGAGGCCAAGACTGGGAATCGCTTGAGTCCGAGGATTCGAGACCCTCCCAGGGCAACATAGTGAGACCTAGTCTCAAAAAATAGCTGGGCGTGGTGGCGCATGCCTGCAATCCCAGCTACCTGGGAAGCTGACGCTGGCAATCGCTTGAGTTCGTGGTACCCTGGGCAATGTGAGCCTGCGGTTCCCCAGGCAAAATAGTGAGACCTAGTCTCTAAAAAAATAAATAAATAATAACCTAAATCTTTTCTTTCCTTCTCTTAGCCAGAAGTGACTGGATCTGCATCTCTGCCTCTGCGAGCTGTCATTCAGTCTGAGCTGCTTTCGTTCAGTGACCAGCTTCCAGTGCAACAGGAAAATGGTCAGACTCCTCTTGGCCCCCTCAAGGTACCTAGACATTCATTTGGGTAGTTGAACATTTATATTAGTGACAAGTGCTAAGAACACAGCAGTACAAAATCAGGATCTCTGCTCTTGCAGCTTATATTAAAATAGGGCAACAGATGTGCTATGAAGGAAGTAACTGGTATGATGATAATGAATACCTGGGAGAATGTAGGAGATGGGGGTCAGGGAAGTTTCTCTAAGGAAGTGACATGTAGATTTTGAATAAATGGAGGAAGAGCCAACCAAGTAGAAAACACCACAAGGAAGATCATTCCAGAGACTAAGAATAACACATGCTAAGGCCCTAAAACCAGAATGAGCTTGCATGGTCAAGTGACAGAACATTGCCACAGGGTAGTGAGCCAAGAATGGTAAAAAGTGAGATTAGAGAAGCCATCAGAAGCTTATCATGCAGAACTTCATAGGTGATGGTTATAAATTTTATCCTAAGAGCTAGGTAAGGACATTGAAATATGAGAGTAACATCTGATTTACATTTTGAAAGATTGCTTTGTAGAGAATAGATTAATGGAAGGATGAGAGAAAATAGGGAGACTAGACTGTTGCTTTAGTTCAGAAAAGAGATGATTGATGACTTAGCCTAAGGTAGTGGCAAGGAGAGAAGTAACTAATTTTATGAGTTTTGCTATAGTTTATTTAGAGAAAGTATTTAGGATTTAGAAGCATCAGAATGTGGCAGAATATGGATGTATAGCTTTGACTTATCATAATGAACAGTGAGCAGACATTTGCTCAGTTTACCTTCCATAATTGGAGTTAATTAAATGGGAACAGTAGCCCTGTTCCCTTCTCTGCTCTTCTCACACCTTACTGTCATCATGGCTTCTTTCAGTATTTCCCTTTATAACAATTTTTTTTTGCAGTTCAAGATCATCCATTGATTTTGTCACCTCTTTCTAATCTTTTAGTCTAAAACAGTTCTGCAGCCCTTTTTTGTCTTTCAGTATTCTGCTATTTTAGAAATATAAAGCCAGATATTTTGTAGAATGTCCTCTGTGAGGATTTTCCAGTTATATTCACCAAGTGCAATAAATGCTGAAAACTTCATAATCTCTGAAATAAATCCTCTCACCTTCACTCCACTGACTTATTGCTTTGATGAATGTTAGATGATTATCTAACTTCCATGCCCCATGCACTTATTAACTGGTATTTTACTGAACTGAAGAATTGCCCCTTCTTCCTTGTTTATATTGATAAAAACTTGTAGATTTTTACATTATTCAATAGATTGTAACCCATTATTACTGTTATTACTTAAATTTTGAAGCTCAAGTTGTCTCAGATTTGGCCAGTGGGAACCCCTCCTAACAGGTTCTGTGTGCTTTCAGTATGTCTCCATCCCTTTCTGAGCATTTCTTTATTTTTTGGCACAAGGTGATATTTCAGGTTCGTATTGTATTATTGATAAATCATCTGCTTACCTTTCTTTAATCGTAATCCGGTAATGTATTGCAGTCTATTGGTATTCTTACTATTATGATATTTGAGGATGAGTTAAATTATTTCCTAGCAGACTGATACGATTCCTAGCTTCAAAATTCTGATTCTGATTCTAGAAGGCTTTCTTACTAGCTCTCTTCCTTTGTGTTTTATAGGTAACTGTGGAACTTGTCCTGGATAACAAAGATTTCAACGGCATTGGTTCTAAGTTAAATAGCAACACAAGACATTCCCCACTTTGTGCTCTATCAGAGCCTAGCCAACATGTCGCTGGTATCAAAAATCCACAGACTCTAAATCAAATTCATGAAGAAACAGTACATAAAGCAGAGAATTTGGTGCACCCCAATCCAAAGTCATCAAGTCCTGCTGTGCCAGACCCTTCACCCTGGATGGATATGCCAGCTTCCCACAATTTATTAAATCAGACAACTGAGTCAACAAAAGAAAGTACTTTGCTCTTGCATGTGCTATTGATGGTGCCAGATGGAAAAGATTTCATTACTGGAAAATCTGAGAAACAGCCACCATGCAATATCTATTTTAATTGCAAACTTTTCAGCACTGAGGAAGTAACCAGATCTATCATTGCTTGGGGCACAACACAACCAATCTTTAACTTTTCCCAGGTACTGTTTTAAATGTCTTAACATTCTGTTTCTATTTGGATTTTATGGGGGGGGGGACAAGCAGTTACGTTTCCGAATCATAATTTTATTGTAAAAGAAATTTAGAATGTTCAGATTGAGAGAGGTCTGTGTAATTATCTTGTATGTAGAGTCAATCCTTCGATTGCATGAGAAGAGGAAAAACAAACATTTTATATCTTTTTGTGTGCATTTCCTTCTGTTCTGTATCTCAGTTGATATCATTTCCCACTCTTTTGCCTGAGTTCCAAATTCTGTTCTTTCTGCTTCCCCTAAGACTTTCATCAGTTCACCTCCTCTACCCCCTTTCTTTCCTGTTATCTGCATTCTTTTTCATTTTTCTCCATTTATCCCTGTTTTTAATGCTTGAGGAATTTGATTTCTCTGTAGAAGTTGATGCTATCGTTTAATGGTTTCTCTTCTTGGTTTTTGTAACTTTCTTCTGTCATTTTCCTCCTGACTTAACAACTGTTCTTTTCTGGTCATTGGCCACAAAAGAAAAGCAGAGTGAGGATTCCAGCATTTCTTCCTCTTTCCTTTAAGTATCGGTGCTACTTTTGAGTACTCTATCCTCAGCACACTTCCAAACCAACCCACTTTTCCACGTGGCTAAACACATCTTTTCCCATAGCTTCAGCTATGAAGATAACTTCTGAATCACACTTCTATATAGACCAGACATTTCCCTCAAGTCTCAGATCTCTGTGTCTAACTGCATCCTGGGTGTCTCAGGAGCATTTTACCTAACACAGTGCCTGGCATATTACACATACTCAATAGAGATGTGTAGATAAAAGAAGGATATCAAATTGTCAAACTCTGAATGCATCATTCTTTACAAATCTGTTGCTCCCCCTCCTGTCCACCCAAAGTCATTATAATTGTTCAGAAACTCAAGCAGAACTTGAAAGTGTTCCTAGACTCTTTCTTATATAATTATTTACCAGGTCAAATAGATGCTGGAAGCTTAATTATCTAAGTAATGAATCCACCCAACCGTCAATACTTTTATTCAGGCCCTCCCTTTCATTCCAAATAGCTTTCAGATTGGTCTTGTTTCTAGTCTTTACCTTTTCAGATAGAGACTTTCCTCTGTACAACAAGAATTATCTTTCTAAAATACTAACCTGGTTATTTTATTTCCCTGCTTATTAAAACCTTTCTGAATCCTTGGGGTCTTCAGCATAGAGTTCAGATCCATAGTTTGGACGTTTAAGATCCTTTAAGAACTGGCTGTATTTTTGCTGGGCACAGCGGTGTGTGCTTGTAAGCAACAGCTTATGGAGTCACGGTGGGGTCTAGGGATTGCAGTTCGAGTCCTCCCTGGGGCAGCACAGCGAGATCTAGTCCCAAAAAATAGCTGGGTGTGGTGGCGCACACCTGTAATCCTAGCTATCTGGGATGCTGAGGCTGGGGATTGCTTGAGTCCTTGGGCAACATAAGCCTGTGGTTCTGCCGGCAAAAATGGCGATACCTAGTCTCAAAAAAAGAACTGACTGTATTTCTCTTGTCTCAACTTCTGTTACTCTTCACACAAGATAATCCTGCTGTGCTCTGCTACTATTTCCTGCATATCCTATCCTGTTTTCCTACCTCTGTATCTTGACATGTACTGTTCCTCTCCGTCTCTATGACTGCTATTAAGCAGAGTTTTTTGTACTATTAAGTTCTTGCTTGACTTTAAGAAACAGAGTTATTTCATCCTAGAAGCTCTCTCTAAAATTTCTCTATTTATACTTAGGATGTTGTGTTAGTTTTACACTTTTTGGCTTCAATGAGCAGAAGTTTACCTTCCATGATGGAAACTTCTTAAATGGATACAACAGAAGCCTTGTTCCCTTCTCTGCTCTTCTGACACCTTAGTCATCATGGCTTCTGTCATTTCTGGTGTTACCTTTTTTGTCTATCTTCTATGGGTTTTATCAGTGGGACTTGTCTCTCCTCTCCTGTTACAGTTGTACTACCACTTGAATTTCTTCAAATTGGTGGGTCCTTGATTCTGCTGCTAATTTAACTGAACTTGTCTGGTTACCTTTATGACTTTTCTCTTACAACTACCAGCTGGTTAGCCAATTCTGTAGTGGTTTTACACTGGAAACCCAGATGAATAGTTAACTTTGCTATTTACCGTACCTCTTATTGGACAGTTTTTCACCCTAGGCCTTAGTATACAACTAGTGGGTTGAATACCCTTTGACTAGGTGCTCCAGTCTTGTCTGGTCAGTAGCTATATTTGTTTAAAAAATGTCCATCTCAGCAGGGATGTATAAATGGGATACTTTGTCATAAAAAGGGTTCCATGAGTTTTGTAGACACCATCATTGACATGTCTGCCACCTTCTCTGTGTTCCCAAAGCCCTATCCATTTGAACTTTGTCTTCAGAGAACTCATACTACTTTATACTTGGTCCTATGTCAGTCTGTAATGTTAGTCTGTTGTTTCAGACTGAAGACGCAGAGTGGGTTTTATTTTAATGTCTTCAGCTCCTAGAAGTGTGCATAACACACTATAGACTTACAGTAAATGTTTGTTTAATAAAAGTTAATCCATAGTCTCAGGTGTAGCATTTTATTTTGTTTTGATTATTCCTCTCCCTAGGTGATTCCTGTCTCTCTGTCTTCCAAATACCTAGAGAGGCTTAAGAACAATGTGATGGTAATTGAAACTTGGAACAAGGTGCGGAATCCAGGACAGGACAAGCTGCTCGGGCTGGTGAAACTCCCTCTCCATCAGTTTTACATGTCATTCAAGTAAATGATCTTCTGAAATATTCTTTATTTTACTTTGTATGGACTGGAAAGGAATTCTTTTGTTTTGCAAACTTAACTTGCTCAGTAATTTCTTAGAGGACATTTCTAGCTTCACCGCAGTTACTGTTTTTTGCCCTATATTACAGCAGTCTTACAGATAACTACTTAACATGGTTAAGCCCTGTGCTAAGAACCTTACATAACAAGTCATTTAATCCTCATAACAGCCCTCTCAGACAAGTAACTTTTATTTCCCCTATTTATAGATTAGTTATTAGAGGCACAGGGAAGTTAAATAGCTTATTACATTCATTGTAAGTATTAAACCAGGATTAGAATCCAGAGAGTATACTCTAGAGTACACTCTCCTCACCAAAAACTCTACTGCCAAAGGTTATTAACCTCACTGAACTAACAGTTTATTGCTGTCACAAGATTTTAGTATGTTCACATTAGCTATTTATAAGATTTCTGTAATGAATATTGTCTTTCAGGCCTTCAAATTTAATTACTAAATCTTATTTATCACTCTCCAACCCTGGATGAGCTTTTCATTTATCTGAAGGCCATTTCTCTGCTTGATACAGGCTTTTTTCCCCTTTTTTTTAGTTCAAAGTGCTAATAGTTATTTTAGCAAAGATGTTTTCCCTAACAGCCTTTTCATGATTTTCAATTTGAATGCTATGTTTTATCTTTTACAAGGAACACTTGGTGGGCACTCACTCATGTAAGATAACCCCATGAAGTAATTATCATCAACCCCATTTTGCAAGTGAGGAAGCTTGTCCTTTGAAGAACTAATGAAGTAGTCAACCTCTTCAATTTTCATTTCATAATCTATAAAATGGGAATTCCCTGGTAAAACATGTGAGGATCTAGTTAGAAAATAAGTAGATAAGCCTTATGTGAGCAATTAAATACTTAAGGTGGTTGCATTGAAAAGCATGGTCTAGCTAAGGAATACTACTTGAAATCACAGATGCCTCTGACAGCTTTTACCTTTTCTTCCCTTTTTAAGTTGTGATGTTAATCTAGTCCAGTGTTCCCTTTCTAATCTTAAACTATTTTACCTCATTCTTTGCTAAGAAAGCATAAATCGGTGGTTGCTGCTAATGCTGAGCACTTGTCATCTACTCAGCATCTTAGTATTTTATGTTTATCTCTATTTCAGCTTAGTCCTAACAATAGCCCTTTGATAGATTGATTTTACAGATGAGGAAATAGACTTAGAAAAGTTGATTGCTCAGAATCACACCACAGTAAGTGGCAGAGTTAAGATTCAAATGAAAAACATTTGAACTTTTTCTCATCTGTTAACAGTGAATATTCACCTTTGCAGTGATAGAAGGATTACAGAAAAATCTATAAAGTGCCTATCATATAGTAAACACTCAGTAGTAACAGATAAATACTGTTGGTAATATTATTCAAATCTTATATGCCAAACTCCATTCTTTTTCTAGTTGACCACACTGCCTAGCTGTAAAATAATACTGAAATTCAGCAGGTTTCTACTAAGATACTCTCAATCTCAGATGCTGGGCTTGGGGCCTTGCTAAAGAGATAAGTCATATCCATTCCTTGCTCTCAAATGCTACATGACTATATTACCTGGTAATTTGTATTTGATAGATTATGGATAGAATCACATGTTTTTTCTTGAACCATGATTACTTTTCTAGTTGTAGATCTATTTTTGACAAACTAAGAAAATTAACTAAGTAATAAACAAAGCAACTCTGTGACATGACATGATTGATGATTTTTATTTGTTCATCCACAAATTCTCTCCCCCTAGAGATCCTAAGATTTCTCGCCTGCTGCTTGATGCACAGTACCCTGTTGTTGCTGTTGACAGCTACATGCCTGTGATTGATGTGTTCTCAGGCCACCAGAACGGGAGTCTACGAGTCTTTTTAGCCATGGGTTCCTCAAATCAGATAATGGCACTACAAAGATTAAAAAATGAAGAGGGATCTCTTCTTCCCTTCAGCCAGAGACCAGCTCATTTCTTGGACCAGCCAGCTACATCATCTGTTGCTATGGTAGTGACTAAACACTTGATTGTTCACAAAAATCATAATCTCATTTTAAAATTATACAGTGTGATATTTTATACACAACATGTTGTGAAATGTTACCAGAATCAGGCTTAACATACCCATCACTTCAGCATTACTTCCTATTTATTCATTTTTTTTGTGTGTTGAGAACAATTAAGATCTTCTCTCAGCAGATTTCTGGTCTCATAAATCTTCCTTTTGGGCTGGGCATGGTGGCGTGTGCCTGTAAGTGGCAGCCTAGGAAGCTGCAGCGAGGACTGGGGATCATGGTTCGAGTCCCGCTCAGGGCAACAGTGAGACCTAGTTCCAAAAAAATAGCTGGGTGTGGTGATGCGCACTTGTAATCCCAGCTACCTGGGAAGCTGAGGCTGGGGATTGCTTGAGTCCATGGGCAACGTGAGCCTGTGGTTCCATGGGCAAAAATAGCGAGACATAGTCTCAAAATGAATGAATGGACTGACGGATGGACGGACGGATGGATATCTTCCTTTTATCTTGCCTATCTCAACAAAATGATTCCCCCAAATCCTATTTCAGTAGTCATATACTCAACAAAAAATATACTCCATATAGATCAAATATAGAATAATGCTTGCTATGGTCAAAAGAATCGTTGATATTTTCCTTTCATGGTTAAACCAATATGTTTTATATGTCCCTCTGAGGTCCTTGAATTTATAAATAAAATCTAGTTGGACGACTAAGTCTTAATCCTCTAATTTACTAACGTAATTGCTTTAACCTAAAACTGCTCTTAAAAAATAGTTTGAGTTAAAAAAATAATAATAATCTGGAGAGAAATAGAGGGTAGAGAGTGACCCCCAAATAGAAGCAAGTGGAAGCTTACTGTTTTTTGACTAGTTCATGTTGAAAAGTTAAAGTGAGATTCCTTGCTTTTCTACTAATAACTGAAAAGTAATTTGTTTTGTACATATTTATTTCCCTAAGAACTAAAGGAGATAAGTCATTATCATCCTGTTTTATAGGTAACAAAACAATCAGAGGCTATTTTGTTTGTCAGGGTCACACAGCTAAGAATAAGAGTGTTAAATTCAGACACAGGCTTTCTTACTCTTAAGTCCACTATCTCATGTCTTAATGCAGCTCACATTTGGTATCTTAAGTAGTATAGCCAAATCTTAACCTTCTCACCATTTAAGGTTTTAGTTAATCAGTTTTTTAATCTGAATCTGAGTTACAGATTTAGTCTCTAGCAGAGAAAGAACTATGAGGAAAATATCTATTAGTAGGTTTTTGTTTATTTGCTATGAACTCTAAACTTTGTTTCTTTTTTTTTTTAATTTCTGTTAGTAGTATCTGTCAGTAGATTACTGGGGTTTTTGGTTTTTTTCGGTTTTTAATTTAAAAATGACAAAGGAAAAATAATTTTAAATTAAAAAAAATAAAAATGACAAGCACAGATAAATCACTTACAATATTCCCAAGTCTTTTTAGGAGTTGTATGTCCCTCACATTGCAGTGTAGGCTCAAATTATGTTAAATTCCATGCTAAAAGTTAAAAAATGTTAATATGAACACAAAAGAAGTTCTTGAAAGGGTATCTATATAGTCATTATTCTTCCTGCACTCATGTCCCTCACATATTTCAGCAGCTGCAGAACTGAATATGAAGTTACTGTAATACTATATAACCAAATTAAGCAACTGCTGTTTCTGAGGTTACCCCCCCCTTTTTTTTTACTACTAAGACTGTACAGACAGAGGTAAACAATATTGGCTCTGGAGTCAGACTACCTGATTCAAACCTTGGTTCTATTATGACTAGCTGTACATGTTAAATAAGCTAATGTCAGTGAATGGGCTTATTCCAGTGCCTTGTTAATCATAAAAAGTACATTTATTAACAAAGTACCATTGTAACAATGTATTGATTTACCTCCCTGGTGCACCTTACCATTAATGAATAGTCTATTATTCTTAATGTCATTAAAAGTAGTAATAAAGCAAATTAATACCTGTTTACTTCAAATATATATTATCCTATTAAGGAAATACCCTCTTATTCAAGGGGTATTTAGAATCAGAAACAGATTTTGAATTTTATCAAATGCCTTTTTATTATTTACTGAGACAGTCTTTCTCCCCCACCCACCCCGCCTTTGCTCCATTATTGTACTGAATTACATTTATGAATTTCCTAATACTGACCCAGTCTCACAGTCTAGAGTAAATTCAACTTGGTTACAGTGAGCAGTTGTGAGATTTATACGCAATGAAACGAGTATCTTTTTTATCAGCTATTTATGCTTATTTCTTCATCTGTACTTAACACTTCATAGAAAATCTTGGATTTCCTAAGTTTTAATGCTCACCAGTGTGTCTGTTTCCTTTAATAGGTGGAGGACCAAGGAACTGTATTGATGGAACACCACTTTGAGCTCCTTGTAGAGAAGGTTAAAGGACTAGCCCCCCTTCAGGCAACAGTCTGGGGAGAAGCAGATTGTTATGTCCAGTACTACTTTCCAGCTCAAGACTCACAATCCACTGTGTTCAAAGGACCGGAATTCTTAGAAAATGGTAGGTTGGGCGATTAGACTTTCTCATTCTTGCGTGGCTCTTTATTGGATGTACTAAGGAATTTTCTTTTCCTTGAGTGAATTTTGTGTATTTCTAGTCTTACCAGGGAAGTGCAGGAGATAACAAAGGTTTTATTTTTCTTTTCTTGTAGTGTTTTTTTTTACAGCTTTTTGTTTTGCTATGATTTAACGTTTATGGAAAAATCACAGAAATTGTACAAAGACTGTCTGTTTACCCTTTATCTATTCCATTTGACCCTATTTTACATTATTACATGTCAGTTCTTATCATGTAGACATATACAGTTGATTCTCATAGTTATGTTCTTCAACGTTGTTGAGAACACTGAATTAGGGGATACTAAACCATTACTCCTAGGGGAAATATGGACTTTTACATATCTCACATAGATCTTAATCTTAAGTCCTAAAAAATTATCCTGGTAGATTCTGTTTTTTTATTTTACAAAAGAGAAAATAAGATTTAGAAGTGTTAAGTAATTGAGCCACCTCCCTCCCCACATCCAATAAACATCCATCCTGCCCTCAGAGTCAGAACTTCTTGTATTATTCCCTGTTGCATTCATCTTCTTGCCCTCTGCAAGTACTAAAATCTGAAAGTAGTGTGTCTCCTTGTTGGAATTCAGCTGGGAGTAAGAAAGGGATAACTCAGTTTTTACTATTCGGAGCGTACCCACAAATAACTGCAAAAGTGCTTCCAGTATTGATTTCGGGGTTCAAGTAAAAGGTCTTATTTCCATAATATATAAAAAAAAAAACCTTTGCAAATCAATATTAAGAAGACACCCCATTTAAATAATGGACCAAGGGTCTGAATAGACATTTCTCCAAAGATACACAAATGGTTAGCTAGCACATGAAAAGATATTCAACATTATTACTCATTTGAAGAATGAAGAACAAAACCACCACAAGATCTCACTTCATTCCAATAAGAAGGAAATGTTAAAAAAAAAAAAAAGATAGAGACTAATAAGTGTTTTTGTTTTTGTTGAGACTAGGTCTTGCAATGTTTGGGACAGGGTAGTCCCAAACCTGGGGACTCAAGTGATCCCTAGCCTCAGCCTCCAGTGTAGCTGGGATTACAGGTGCACACCACCACACCCACCTATTTTTTGAGACTAGGTCTCGCTATGTTGTCCAGGGTAGTCTCGAACCCATGGATACAAGTGATTCCTAGCCTCAGCCTCCCAAGTAGCTGGGACTACAGGTATGCGCCACTGCACCCAGCCATGAGACTAACAAGTTTTAACAAATAAATGGAAAATTTGGAACCCTGTTAACATTTTCCACTAGCAAAGCTATCTCTGTATTATCATAGGATTTTAGGGGTCCATAACTCTAGCAAAATGAATGTTCATAGAAGTAACATAGTCAGAAGAAACAGGTCCTGGTTCCAGTTCAGTGACCTGTCTCTTATTCAGAGTGTCCATATCTCATCTGGCCAGCAGGAGTAATCATACCTGCTTTGTTTCCCTCATAAGAGGATTTTGTGAAAGTAAAATTGAATAATACTAGAATTAACATAGTGCTTTACTACATAAGAAACACGAAATGATGTGTTGGATTATTCCTTATTGCTTTTCTTTTCAAAGGAATCACTCTGAAGCCCTTCAGATCTACAACCACACTCTGTGTTCCAGATCCCATCTTTAATAGTGAGCACCATCACTCTCTCTTGTTGCCAGCTGAAGTTCCAGTGCAAAGACTCCTACTCAGTGCCTTCTCTGCACAGGGGCTTGTGCCTGGTGGTGGAGTCCAGTTTGAAATCTGGTACAGGTACCGTGTGAAGAATCCATCCCTATTCCTAGGAGCAAAGTACATAATTATAGAGCATCCTTCCCTTAACCAGCTTAGGTTGAATTTAAGGAAGCTAAATAATCCCTTTGACCCTGTTTTAGTATTGTTTAAGTTTGGTAGTGACTCCTGTGCAGATACTAATATTAAAAGCTGTTAAATAATTAGGCTCTTAGGAGCAGTTCTGTCTCACTACTTACCTGTGAAAGTAAAGTTTCCAGTTTTACTTCTGGTGACTCTTAAATTCATCAGTCACCTTTTTCCCTGCTTCCTTTATCAGGTTCTCATCATATCTTGCTTAAATTACTGTGAGAGAATCCTAACTGGGTTCCTTACATCTAGAATCATTTCATGTAATTTGTTTTTTCCACTACCTGAGAAGTAGCTTTTGTAAAATATAAATCCACTCAGTTCTCAGATTTGTCACATTTCTAGGAAAAATAAGATGGAGATATTTGTTCAGTTCCTTTCTTTGGCATCCCCATCCCTACGAAACCAGCTAAAGTGATTAAAAATATAAAAATAAAAGGAGAGAAAATAGCGTCAAAAACAGAACTAAATGTAGCTCACCTGCGCAGTTGTGACTGCAGGTGTTTCTTCTCACAAACCTTTTCCCTTTGCAAAGCAGGAGCAGCAGCTCTCCTGCTTGCCTGACATTATGTAGGTGCCTGTCTTTTCTCTCCTTTTCCTAATAAACCTGTCCTTCTAAAATGTAAGGGGGAAAAAAACAGCTTAGAGTACCAGCCATTTTCCTGAAACTTCCTAAATACAATCACGTGATAATTAGATTTGATTTACCACTTTGTAATCTAAGAATGGAATAGAGTAGAAAATAGAGTAGAACACGAGAAGAAAATAGAGTAAGTACAATAGATCCTTACTGTGCCTCCAGATATGAGACCTTAGACCTGAAGCATAGAAGAAATTGGGACTGCTCCACTTAGAACCACTTTTGCTCTTGGAAGTGATGACTCCCAGCAGTCCAAGCCATGTGCAGATCCTTAATACAGAAAATCTGTGGGAAGCTGGGATTTGTGGTGAACATAGGATGTAATTTATGGGTTCCTCAAGCAGGCGTTTCAGCCAAATGTGACCAAAGCTGTATAGCACAAATATAGAACAGACTGCAAAGATAACTGGATGCCGAAAGGGGATCCCTAGAACAGTCTAAATCATTCATCTACCTAGTTCATCAAAATGATAGCTTGTTCTTTTGTGGCTTATAGATACTATTATCCTAATGTGAGAGACCAGATGGTTGCCAAAGGAACTTTGCCGGTATCAAGGATCTGTGCCATGGTCACCACGCAGCACCGTGAGGATGTCGGGTCACAGACCTTTAATCTCCCTCTGACCCCCAAGCTTGAGGACAGGAAAGAACTGAGAAACCAGTCATCAGGTAATTGGGAACTGATTTGTCTTTCCTTTTCAAATCAGTATTCCTTTTCTCTGTAAATAAGTAACTTTTCATTTTGTAGTACTTACTTAACCTTTCAAGGAGCTAGTGAAAACTATGAGATACTTTCTCTTAGAAAAATAAGTAAAAATTGTATATTGCAAATTTTGCATACAATTTTTAAAAATTCATAGTCCCGTAGACTATTTAAACATTGGCTTGTCTCATTTCACCTTTAACTTCAGAAAGCCTTTAATCAATCCTCACAGCATAAATCCTAAGTATTATAAAGATACACTCAGAGAATCTTATTCCCAGGCAATATAAACAGGTGTGGGATTGGTAAATTATAGGTATCATGAACTTGGAATTCACTGCAAAGGAGAAGGAGCATGGGAGGTTGGTGAAGCATGTACACATGTGGAGGAGTAAAAGTGTAACCCAAAGTTATATAGAAATATAAATGACTAGCAAACTACATTTAAAAAAATGTTTTTTAAAAAGAGTATGCAAGTCATTTTTTGCAGATTTAAATTGTGCTTTTTTTTTTGTGGTAACAATATTTATGACTTTTTCATTGGTTTACAGCACTGTGTATGATTAAGAAGTATAGGATAGTATACCCTTTTAGATGTATGTTAGTACATCACATCCAAAGCCTTTTAAAACTTTATAAAGAAGAATGGCTGGAGTTCATCTCAATTATCTAAAATAACTGGGATTTTAGGAAATCTTGGGTTAAGTTCTGCCTGTGTTACTTCTGATCTCAGGAAGCAATTGAATCTTTGAGCTGTAGTTTCCTTGGACCTAAAGTGAGAATAGTACTTCAGTTCTGCCTTTATTAATCTAAAATACAGTAGTATAAAATGATTCTAACCATAAACAATATTTCTCTCAGTCATTTAGGTTGGTAATTCTTTTTTTAAACTATGCTGAATTCCTGGCATCATACTTTTAGATGGACTGTAACACATTCATGATGGTTCCATCTGAACAGAAATAATAAAAATTTGAGTAGTTGGAGTGATCAAGAGCCCTGCTGCGCCAGGGGTTCCCTTGGAGTGCTTTCCATGCCATTGTAGCAGCCTGTGTGTACAAAGTCATCTTTTTCACAGGGAACAGTATGCATGTGTGTGCTTCTCACCAACAGTAATCAGTGTCTCTCAAGGCCTCTCTCTTTTGATAACTGAAATTATTGGATCAAGTATTGCTGTTTTATTATTCCAAATGCTAGTACAAGTCATTAGGTTGGCGGTGTTTATCCTTTTCCTTCCTTCCTGATCAGGACTTGGGTTTGCTACAACAGAAATTCTTCCAACCATCCTTTTTCTCTTTTTTCTTCTTTGGTCTCTTTCTTCAGGTTTATTGGATGTGAGTCTAAGGTACAGGCGTACTCCAAGGACAGCAGAGGGAGTTCTTGCTGCCAGAACAGTTTCTATCTCAGTCCAGATTATCAGAGCCTGTGGTCTACAAGCTGCAGCCAAGTAAGTCCACCTTGGAAAAGCAGTTCTCACACCTTCTTCCATTGCAATTTATGTATGCTCAGTGACACTCAGAGGGTCAACTCTTTCTTGTTTCCAGCTAATTAGCTATAGCTCTGCTTTTTTCTTTTTCTCTTAAGGAAGTATATAAGAACATAAGTGAGTAAATCATTTGCAAGCTTTGTATTTCATCTATTAGCAATGTAGTTCCTTGTCCATGTCCAAAAATTTTACCATCTGCCATGTTTAACCACTTATTCCCATAGATATACACTAAACCCTCAAACCATGCCATGATCAATCATCATCACACCTCCATAATCTCATGTTCAGTCTCTGTGTACCAACACCTGTTTTTCTAGCTTATTCTCTTTCAGTCTGTCCTCAATACAGAATCCAGCGATTCTATGAAAATTGTCCGGTCTAGACCATGTTTCCTTAAAATCTACCAATGATAGAAACTTGGAAGAGGTTGAATAATTTTTCCAAAGTCACACTCTTAAGTCAATGATAGATCTAGGATTCAAACCCAGAGCTTTATAAATCCAGATTACTAACTTTACTGATTTATAACAAGTACACTAAGCACCTCAGAAAAAAGAACCCCTAAGGCTACTTTGGGGCCATCAGGGAGTGCTTCAGAAAGAGGTGACTCTGACTAAATGTCCATTTCATACCCTGGGAGAATTTCGAGTAAGGGAGTTTATCTCTACTATACCCTCACAAAAGATGACTGCTCTTTTATCATTATCTGATAAAGGTAGGTAGATTCTATCTTTACATTGTGAAATATTTAAGAAAGAAAAAAAGAAGCCCCCGATACCTGGGAACTGATCTGACACTCATCCCTAGACTTTGGTGTTTTTCTGTTGAATATAAATAATCACATATAACACCAGCATCACATAGGTTCACTATGACCATGATCAATAATACAAGAATAAGACTACTCCATTATCTTATCTTAGAGAGCATGAACTAAAACAAGACCATTATGAAAACCATGAAAATATCAAATAAACCCCCATCCTGGATAAAATGACTATTGCTACCTTAACAATTAAGCTTTAGCCTTATTCTGGTCTTCCCTCTTTGGTAAGATTCATTGAGAACTTCAATCCAGAGCAACTACTTCCTTGAGCATTACTACAAATCAGCTAACATGAGTTCAACGCTACAAATCCTGGGGTGTCAGGATGGCTGAGTGGTCTAAGGCACCAGACTCAAGCTCTGTCTTCCTCAAAGCTCCAAATCCTTTCAGATGCCTTCTCACTAACATACCCCATAATTCCTCATGTTGTGGGTTCTCCTTCATTGCAATGAGCAGTAAGCACAGCATATTCATTTACAGTTGATTGCTGATGATCTTTGGCTGCGGGATGTTGACAATGCAATGCAATATCCTTGGAATATCACTCTAATATGCGTATGACTGTCTTCTCCCCATACACATACACTGTGATTTCTAAATAACTTAAGAAAACACATGTGGCACTGCCAGAAATTTTGATAGGAAGTAATAGAGATATCTCTATGTAGTCAAGCTAATTCCTGATATCACCTTCTTCTCATTCCCAGTTTTCTCCCTTTTTCGCCTGTAGGACTTTGGCTGAACAAGAACCCACTCTACAGTTTATTGCAACAGTTGGGGTCAATGCCTTTGTTACCACCCATCTTTCCTTCCTGCCCAAAGGAGAACAGCGCCAAACACGCCCTGTGGCCTGTTCTTTCTGCCCTGAGTTCTTCCATCACATTGAGTTCACATGTAACTTGGTAACTCAGCACTGCAGTGGAGAGACATGTTTCCTGGCAGAGTTGTTGGAGTTTGCAGAGGTCACTTTTGCTGTTTATCATGAGGATACTAAGTCAGGTGAGCACCAAATGACTCATCACTATCAGAATTAAATGGGGCTATTTTAAATGGGATAGCCCTTACTAGGAGATACATACTGATATGTATACAGATCATAATCTCTGACCTTACCTCTGAGGGAGATAGCAAAAAAAATTTTAGTATGTAAATGTATGTGCATGTGAGAGAATGCAGAAAGAAATAAAGCAAATGTTTCTAAATGTTAATGGGTGAATCTAGGTGAAGGATATCTAGGAGTTCATTATAATCTTGCAGCTTTTCTGTGTGTCTAAGTTTCTATAATAAAATGATTTAAATACAGACACATGACTAATGATACAATTAAAAAAATATTCAGAGGACATTTGAACTTTGGAGAAAGATGCTCCCTAATTTGTTCTCCAAAACTGAGATTTAATGAATGTAAGTAGAATGTAAAAAGAATGTACAGTAAACACAGTCCTTTGGTCATGGAGCAAATAATTTTTCTTTTTTGCTTGATTTAACAGCAAGTGATCTAGGCAGTATCCATTCATTCAAAGACTGTCTGCTTGGAGTTGTAAAAGTTCCAACCAAAGATCTTCTGGTTAAGAGATCTGGTAAGGATCCTCAGTTGTCATTCACTAACTGTACCCTTTCCTTTCACTTCCCTGCAAGAGTTCATCTCCTATGGTGCCCTTGCAAGATATGCAAAAGAAAACATAACCCCCATAATACATGCTTCTGAATTCTCCCAGATACTTCAAAAGTTTTCTCAAAAGTATTTTAAGTCCTCTTTTCATACCATTTCAAAGTATTTAAAGCTAAGAAACTCAAAACATTGTGCTGTCATTTTATAACAGTACAAATGACCAGACTACTAATTGTAAATATAGCAGTACCTATTACATTATTCAGCACTTTGTAAAATATTTCTTAAGATCTTGGTTAAGCCTCATGGTAACTATCTGTGTGAGGATACAGGGTCTTAATATTTTCATTTGACAGATGAAAAAACTTGAGCTCATAGAAACTGAGTGATTTGCAGAAACTGCACAGTTAGTAAGTACTGGAATCAAATCCAGATTCATCCATTCTTTTTCATTATACTCTCTTCTCTCATTGAAGAAAAAATGGGATTATGAAGTAAAAGAACAATAACAAGAAAAAACCACCAAGGCAATCTGAAATACTAATACTAGTCCCGTGTTACTAATTCCTAGCTTGGTGACCTTGACAAAGTAACCCTCACCTCTCTTGAGTCCAGTTTTTATAACTCATAAATGGAGACAGTTTAGGGAACCATGAAGTAAAATCTATAAAGTACCCATAGTAAATGTTCAGTCAATGTTCATTTTCCTTCTCTTGCCCATCTTCCTTCCTAGGATTGTATAACCTGGTTCCCAAAATTCTAGCATGCATCTCCCAAGTGTGTGGATTGGGATTTGAGCATTATTTTAATAAACATTGCTATGTGCCTGACAGAGAAAAATCTATAAAGGGTTCAAATCTAATATCTGTCACTGACTATTGTGGTCCAGAACAAGTCACTGACTATTGTGGTTCAGATCTATAGTTTCCTCATCTATATAGAAGAGTAAGATCTACCTCACAAGATTATTGATACATCCAGTGAAATTACATGTGTGAAAAATCCTGGTACAAGGCTGAATATATAGCATGCCTTAGTTTCCCTCCTTCCAAAATTCACTATCTGAAGTTTATCAGGGATCAAAGACCATCTGAGAAATTCCATCGCTATGAATTAAATTTGATGCCTTGGAAATAAACCTTTTAGAAAATTTGAGATTTTTCATGTCTTTGTATTCAGAGTTATTCTAAAGTGACCATTCTATTTTGTTTCCTCCACCTGTATCTCAATTATAGGACCCATCTAATCTAGCAGTTTGTAAATGCTGAAATTTGTGAAATTGTGTGTATGCATACACTTGTGCTTTTTTCCTGGGGATAATGGCTTTCGTTAGCCAAAAAAAATTTGACTAAAAATGTTAAGAACTGCTGGGATATGAGGAAATAATACCCAGAGATGAAAAGTTATTAAAACTTAGACTTTAGGTTCTTAGACTGATTCTCACAGATCAACATATTTATCCTCTTCGTTTTATAGATAAAAACTTAGAAGGCCTTAAAAACTAAATGCCTTTTCCAGAACTTTAAGTGACCTTTGGCAAATTAATCTCAATAAATTTAAATCTTCTTGTCTGTGAAGCATAATTAGTATAATCTTTCTCAGAAAATTTCTGTGGACTATCTACTAACCCTTAATCTCTTTTTACATAATTCTAAATTCAGAAAACTCAGAAGATTAGGATACAACTCAAGAGATGAGCCTGCCAATCTGGCCACATCTGACATAAGACTGTCTAGTCTTTATTTTCTGACTTAGACCACAGCCTTTCTAAACTAAGTTGTATTGGAACACATTATGCCTATCTATTTATATATTGTCTGTGGCCATTTTCTCCAACAGTGCAACTGAGTAGTTATAATATAAACTGTGGAGTCTGAAAAGACTGAAATTTTTCCTAGCTAGCCTTTTACAAAATAAGTTTACCAACCCCTGGTATACGTGACTACTAACAGTTACATTAAGTTCAGTTTATATGCTGTCTTACCTTCCAAAAAAATCTGAAAATTTTTTACCTGAGGTAAAAATTTCAGGTAAGATGTTATGAACCTATAGTAGGTGGACTATACACTTTGGAGCCAGCTAGACTTGGGTCAAATCCTATCTCTGTATCTTGGTAGCTTTAATAATTTGCATAGGTCTCTGAACTTTCATTTTCTCACCTAAAATAGGGATTACAACCCCATTTAAACCTCAGAATTTACAAGATTAGCATAAGAATTAAAATGATTCTCTGAGCACCTGTCAGGCTTGGGTTGGGGAGGGGAGATTAGGAGTTTCTGCTGCCTCCTAGGCACAACCCTAGTCCCAATTGGGCCAGGAGGAGAGAGTTAAGCGTCCCCCACCACAACAACCTGAGTCAGGAGAGACCCCCAGCACCCCTCTGCTGCAACTTAGACTGCTGACAAGTGTGTGGACAGGGCACGTCCCATGCCACTGGGATCTTGGGGTCACGGCTGGGGGACTTGGCCTCCTCCCTTATTTGAGGGGTTGGGGAGTGGAGTCTAGGCAGAACTCAGGGTCTTAAGCTGGGAGAGAGGATTTGTAGGCCACGCCTTCTAGGCCAGGCCTGATCCAGCCGGGCTGGGAACAGGGACTGCGCCCCCTTGAAAGACCCGGCTCTCAGGATCTCGGGGTCAAGGGGCCTCAGGGCTTGAGACCCTGGCTTCCACCCTTTCAGTGTCAGGGTGGGGGCAGGGCACCTAAGGGACTTGAGCTGGGAGAGGGGATTAGTAGGCTCTGCTTTCCGGTTCTACTCAGTGAGCCTTGTCTGGCTGGAGGCAGTAAGTGAGGTCCTTTTGAACCATGTGGATCCTTGGAGAGGAGCTCTAGCTCTCCCCCCCTCAAGACCCAGGCCACTGGCAGGATGGGGGAGCAATGCTGAGTCATATGCCACCGGCATCTCAGGACTCAAGGTCCAGGGATTTCAGGCTGGGGAAGCCAGCTTCTGTCTCCACATGGGCAGGGAGTAGGGGCTAAGCATCTCTGCCAGGGCACAGGCTGGGGAGGTCTCCCCCCAGTTTACTCCAAGCTCAATAGACCTGCACTAGGAATGAAAAATTCAGTCTCTCCAGCTGCAGATATAATGCAGAGGAAAGGAAGTAATCATGGCCCTGGATACACTCACCACCTGGGTGGGATAAGCAGTGTGTTGGGAACCACTGAGACAGGTAGGTGAAACCAGTGATTGAGGTGATTTATCACAGTTACCCACATGATCTCTAACACTGGAGATCAAACCCTGGGCCCAGAGTAACATGCAGCGTGAAAGAAGCTCCCTCCTTTCCAATCAATGGGGGAAGAAAGCTACCACAAATGGCTGTAGTCCCGTGGTAGAACTATTAACAAGAGAGAGGAGAGGAGCTGGACCAACCACCTGGGGAAGTCTGCCCCAACAGCAAACGCCTCACCACCATCAGCTGGGAGTTGGATTCCCAAACCTAGATGTCAGAACTGTATGACACAGAACCAACATCAAGTGACAGAAAGGATCCTGGAGAAACGTACCACATGTATCTGCCCAACAACAAGTTCCCAGCATTCTCAGGCTGACTATCTGCCTAAGCTACTCCTGGAGATCTGAGCAATCTCGTCTGATGCTGTCCAGGTGTGCAAGGCCACACCCGAGAAAAAAGGACATAGCTCTAGAAAAAGAAAAGACCAGCAGGCCAAGCATAGACCAACAGCGAGAGGAGGAGTTGGAGTGACCAGAGGAGAGAAGGGAGAAAAGGGGGGTGGAGAATACGGGATACAATACAACCATGCAAACATGATAGATAGTGTATGATTGCAAAATAGAAAGTTTAATTAAAAAATATGATTCTGACACATAGCAGATACTCAGTAAAAAGTAGTAGTTATTATTTTGAACTCTATTATCTGGTCCTTGATGAATGTTTACTAAATGGCATCTCCCTTGGTAGAACTCTGACATCTTTTCCTTTTAGTTATACTTAAAACACCATAATATTATTTCACTTTTTTAATGGCACTATTTTTTCAATGCTCTCCCAAACCATTATCTCATTTGGCCAGTATAACTGTGTAGTAAGCTAGGTTAGCATGAATTTTCCAATTAGTCAGGTAAGGAAACTGAAACTAAGAGAAGTTATGCCATCCCCAAACTGAACCAGTAGTTTTGGGGCAAGCTATGGAGAATCTGCTAACTGTTGGCCTTTGTTCATCCATCTGATCTGTCTTCAGTAGTCATGTGAAATAAACATCAGCACACTGTGAATCTGTTTACTGTTCTCCTTTGGGCCATGGTGATGGTTGCTAGAACAAAAATTGAGTATGTTTTTCACTTTTAAGACAATAATTGAAAATCTCTCTTTTTTACCTTAAGGAATCACAGGGTGGTATCCTATCATTTTACCAGAAGATGGGGCCCTACCTCATGGATTGGAGCTCATGCAGAAGATTGTAGGTGGTCTTGAACTTTCTGTTTCCTTCACCCATCCTGGAGACAGAGAGCGGGTACTGGAAGCAGCAGAGCTGTTGAGCTGGAACTTTGAAAATAAACTGAAGGATTCTGTGAAGATGGATGAAAAGGAACCAGCCACCGTCACCATCTCCACCCCAAGGCTCTGGTTACCCATCCATTGTGTGCTACTGGCTGGCCAGGCGCATATTCACAAGAACACGCACTGCTATCTCCGCTACAAGCTATATGATCATGAAGGCTTTTGGACTCCTCTCAGGAAGCCTAAGGAATGTACAGACAAAAAGCAGGTCATGGTTACTTTTAAAGCATCCAAAAGAGCAGCAGTCACTAGAGGCCCATCACTACTTTGGTACTTCAGGGAGGAGAGATTAGAGATCCAAGTGTGGCGGGCTTATGGCAATGACAATGTGGAGAGGCCCCACCAAACGGACACCTGGATTGGCTCAGCCTATGTGGACCTGGCCAGACTTGCAGAAAGCTCAGCAAAGACACTAACTGTCAGTGGTAAGTGAGGAACCAGGAGAATCCCTTGAGTATAGTTTGAGTAGCTCTATCTTCTCTTTGTCGAGCACTTTGTGAGATATCCTCTCAGACTTCATTTTATTTGCTTCTCCCAGCAGTGCCATGAGGTAGATATAATGGGATTTCATTTTTCAGTCATGAAAATGGAGGCTCTGAAAGCTTGTTTCCATTATTGCATGCTCACTGATTTAAAATTTAGTGATGCTTCTTGTAACTAAAGAAATTTCAGAAAAACAGGCCCACTGGCCACTTCAGAAAGTCATTATCTAGTACCAGCCTCCCTTGCTGGTGTCACTACAGATCTAAGAACTGGCTCTGAACTTTGTAACTTAGAGTGCATTCAAATTCATCAGATTTTATACTTGACACAGTACCTAGAACATCATAAGCACTGTTAATATGTGTAAACTAAGAATGAGTGAATTTAGTAACATCTATGAGTCTATTAATTAGATTGCTAGTTTTTAAAAGCACAGAGAAGTATACTAATAAGTATAATAAGAAGCCAGTGAGACAAGGATGTCCTTTCTCTCTGGTCGGCACATCTTGGAATCAAGGAAATCTACGTAGTAATACAGTAGTTCGCAAGGGAAAAAGGAGGTAACATTTTCAAGTGATTTTATGTGCTGGGTGCTTTTCTTTCAAATATTTGTTTGGTACTGGATATATGTAGTTGGCCTTGGGAATTTAGAGATGAGTGAAAAATAGTCCTTGACCTCTTGAGTTTATATTCCATGGGAGAATAAGACTAGTAAATAGTTACAGTGTCTCATAAGAACTATGAAAAAGGTATTCTCAGTGGTACAGTAGGGGGTGGGGGGGATTCAACGTCTCTTTGGTTTAAGAATGACATCTCAGAGAAAATGATACTTAACCTGAGTTTCGAAGGAGTTTGGAATAAACTAAGAAAAAGGAGAAAGAAGGGCATTCTAAAATGGTGAGACACAGACAGGTGAGACTAATGAAACAGTTTGATACAGACAGGTGAGATGGATGAAACAGTTTGATGCATTTTAGGCACTAATTAGATTTTGCTAGATTTTGCTAGGTTGGGAAATGGTGAGAGATGAAACTAGAAAGGTGGACAAGAGTGCAGTGTTCCGGGCCTTCTCTAAGCAGAAGAATTTAGACTTCTTTCTGAGAACTATGAAAAGCTATCATAATAGATTCTAAGTAGAAAAGTGAAATAGCTTTTTATTTTAGAAAAATAAGTTTAGCAACAGACATGAATTAGAGATGAACAGACTAGATTCATTACAAATCCCTGGTATTTATTCATCTTAACATTCCTGGAATATTCTCTCACTATATACTTGAAGGCCTTATTACCTTGTGCTCTGACCCTGTTGAGTAGGCAAGCTGAAGTAGGAGAATTGTTGGTGTAATCATTCCAGATTCTCTGGTTCTCTCCATCCAAGCTGGTGTAAATCTGGCTCCATTGATCACTTCATGAAATGCCATGTGCCTTGTTTTATCGCAAATTTTATGGCCTAGAGTCCATAAAAGAGGCTGCAGAAAAAGTCTTTGAATTGAACAAAGCTCATTAGAACTACAGTTCATTAAGGTGGGCTTTTTAACTTCACTCTGAGAAAGTAGGTTTTAGATACTAAATTTGAGAATATTAAAAATATAAACAGTGGGTCTATTGAGCAACACTAACAGTATTTAACTATTCAGATGGTCCATTTCCCTCATACCTTTCCTCATCCTACCAGTTTTTCAGCCTACCAAGTATTTCAGCCTCATAAAAGTAACTTACACAAGGCCATTTGATGGATTTGTTGAATGAGTCTGTCAGTCCATCCAGTCATTCATCCAACTATCCTTCCAGCAACTGTTAAGTTTCTTGAGGATAAATTTTAGTTTGTTGCTTTTGTATCTCTTCCTTGCTTTGATTTAACCTTATTTTCTGTTGTAATAATCAAAATAATTTACAGATTGCACAAGAGAAAAATAGGTTACCCCAAAACAGGAAAAGACAGGAAAGGTTCTATTTCATTGCCATCTGTGATTTGTCTGTTTTCCTTAATTAAAATAAGTCTAATGAGATTCTAAAAGACATTAGTGCTTCCTTCTCTATAAATAAAATCTCGTTTAACATCTAGCAAACCCGTAAGACTCACATCCCGTAAGACTCACATGTTTTAATCTGCCACTTACTAGAAGAATCTCCTTGACAGTTTACTTAACCTCTAAGATCCTGCCACATGAAAAATACTCAGAAGATTTTAATTCCTTCCTTTTCTTTGTTTTTCTTTCTGCCACTATCTCCCACTTTCCTTCTAAATGGTCTTGAGTCCTACTGCCAGAATATAATTAGCTGATGAAACAGGCAAATTGAGCACCAGAGCAACTTTCTGATGAGCAAAAACTTAAGGAGCCAGTGGGACTTGTGGAATAGCAGACAGACCACTTTGATCCCATCAAATCTTAGACTTTTCAGAGTCTTCACAAGTCGTTTACATCTCGTCTTGCAGCACATGAACCCCTCCACTACAGCTCTGTGGCAGATATACAGAGAATATCTGTCATTTGACTTTGGCTTCAAACCAGAGTTCTCAGTGGTTTCTATTCATTAGAGATACTGTATTTGTTAGGGGTAAAGGGGAACAAAGAGTCTTACACTGCATACTGACTTCATAGTTTCTTTTATAAATTGGTGTAGTGAGGCCTATAGATCTGCCAGAAGAGAGAACCACAAACATCCTCAGTTAAGGTCTCCAAGATTATAGGTTGTTCTTGATTCCTCGACACTAGCCTTATTCTCCTCCATCCTCTTGCAGGTGTGTATCCCCTGTTTGGACGAAATGCTGCCAATCTCTCAGGAGCTGCCTTGCGAGTTCATATGGTTCTTTCCTCTCTTTCCCCACATCCGGGGCCCACTCATGAACTGGACTCTGTGGACTGCAGCAGTCACAGTGAGTCAGAGCAGCCCCCCAGAAGAATGGATGAGATTCTGCTGTCTCCACCACATGACCACCAGAAGGCTGCCTCCACCCAGGTTCCCTGCAACAGCTCCTCAACAGAAGTTTGCCCAGCCCAGGAGGGTCCTGCTGAGTCAGATGGCACTTTTGCAGTCAGTATCCTGGTAGAAAGAGCAATGCACTTGAGCTTGAAAGGTATGCTCTGCTTACTTACCAAGAACATGTACCTCACTCCTCAGAACATAGTCTATCTTCACAAGTCTTTCAAATTATGGCAGGAGCTAGAAGAATTGACTGTAATTTTAATTAGTAATTCTTATATTTTCCAAGTGAAAGCTTTTCTGAATTTAAGTGCACTTTGTCAGTTACCCTAATTTTGCATATCACAAATTCCCTAGTCCAGGAATCTGTATGTCAATTTAGATACCTCTTTTCATCAAATCATCAGATCATTGCTCTTTATCTTAACATCCTTTCAGATCTCTTATTTGGCATCTCTGCTAGCTCAGTCTCTCTTCATTATGTGCCTGGAGCCAAGGATTTGTAGCATTGAACTCAGAAACCCCTAAGATTCCTAAGGGTAAAAATCAGAGTTGGTGAACTTGGGCAGGAAAATATTATATCTCTGTTTTCATTAACTTCTACTAGAATTTAACATTTCCTGAATTTAGGCAATAGACCCTAGTAATATTAACAGTACTTGTGATGTTAATAGAAATATAATAAAAATCACAGGTATTTTCATATCACATGCAGATATCTTAGATTATCATACTTAAAACCTGGCTAACACATCACCATTTACCAAGGAGTTTTCCTGACATGTAGACCCCATCCTGTTTGCTCTCCTAGCACTTTTGCTGTCTTTATTATAGCATATAACACAAGGTACTAAAATGTTTCTTTTTCACTAAGTAGGAATGTAGCATATGTTTAAGTGCAGACAATATGCTCTTATTTGTCATTCATTAACTCAGCAACAAAAATTCTCTTCAGTGCTAGAGATAAAGCAATGAATAAAATAGACCAAAATAGTGTCCTTGCGGGAACATACATGCTAGTAGGAATATACTGATCCTTGTATTACTAGGCACTAATGTAGGGGTGGGTGGGTGTGTGGGTGTGTATGGTGTGGTGTGTGTGTGTAGGAATATATTGATCCCTGTATTACTAGGCACTAAGGTAGGGGTGTGTGTGTGTGTGTGTGAGTGTGAGACTGAGCAAGTTGTTTTCTCTCTTTCTCTCTGTTTTGAATAACTTGGGTTAACAGTCCTGTGATGTATGGTAGCTACTAGAGCCATTCAGTCACAGCTTCAGCAGGTTTCAATATACATCTTTTGGTTTGATCTACTGGCTCCTATTATCTCTTTTTTTAGAGACTAGGTCTAACTATGTTGCCCAGGGTAGTTCTGGTCCTGTGGACTCAAACAATCCCAGCCTCAGCCTCCCAGGTAGCTGGGATTACAGGCACCCACCACTATGCCCAGCTGCTTTTTTGAGACTAAGTCTTGCTGTGTTGCCTGGGGTAGTCTCAAACCTACAAACACAAGCGATCCCTGGCCTCTTTGCCTCCCAGCGTTTGGATTATAGGTGCACGCCACCACACCTAGCTGCTCCTATTATCTCTGTCTTCCTCTGTTGTACATTCTTAGTGCTTTGGAACAGAAACAAAATTCATGCTCATGATAACTTTTTTTTCAAAGTAACTATGTATATATATATTTTTTTCATAATAACTATTTTGATCCTTCATTCCTGCTTCTGCCTGCTATACAACTCCAATAGACCTTACTCCCACATAAGAATAAGTTTCTTATTCTTATAACCTTTGTGTCTCAGAGACCTTGAAATGTTTTATCTCAGGACAAAGTCTTCTCCAAGTACAGTATTGCTTCACTGTGATAGAAATACTGAGATTCTACATGAATCACAAAACTGGGAAATGGTTTTTACTTTTTATTTGCCCTACTGTCAGCCCAATTTTTACAATTTTGATATATATTATGACTGAATTTTTTAAGAGAAAAATCAATAGATGAATGAACTAGGGGAAGCACAAAAATACTGATATTTTACAATTTGGGGGGGTTTGTTATTTTGAAAATAAAATTTTACTATGCAAGGTTATGGTTTATATTCTATTTTAGGGAGCGCCCCCATTTTATAAAAAGCAGTATACTTTTAACTTTTCAGTTAAACAGTGAGTCACATACATTAAATACCAATTATGACAAAAATTTCTTAACATTCTTTTATCAAGTTCTGTGTTCATTTTGTATATTCATATCTCATTTAATCCTCACCACAAGCAGGCCATGGTATGAGTAGATGATATGTCCTGTTTTACAAATTAGGAAACTGAATCTCAAAATGGTGAAATGACCTGATTTACACAGGAAGCTCTACAGAGTCAGAATTTGAATCCAGCTATGAATCTAAGGTCTATGCTCTTTCTACTATACCACCCTGCCTCCTGCCTGCAGGACTTATCTGCACTTGCCAGTTAGTCCTGTCTAAATGGTACGTACATTTAGTGGCACCTAGGATATCTGTTTATTATATGGCCAATCCTGTGCTTACATCAGCAAGTGGTTAGTAACTTTGGACTTGCTTGGAGAGGGTGGGGGTGGTATGGAGGAGTTGTGAGTGCAGTCAGTTCTCTTTGGCTGTAACTCATCATCATTGCAAGGGAACAAACTATAGGAAATAATGAGGAGATAAGTAAGAAACTTGCTGAATGCAGGAAGGACTTGACTAATAAGGTTTTTTTTTTTTTTTTTAGACTAGGTCTTGCTATTTTTGCCCGTGGAACCGCAGGCTCACGTTGCCCGGGGTACCACAGACTCAAGCAATCCCCAGCCTCAGCTTCCCAGGTAGCTGGGATTACAGGCGCGCGCCACCACGCCCAGCTATTTTTTTTTAGAACTAGGTCTCGCTACGGGCCCCAGGCGGGACTCAAACCGTGATCCCTAGCCCCGGCCGCTTCATAGGCTGAAGCTTACAAGCACGAGCCACCGTGCCCGGCCCTTAATAAGGTTTTGAGAACTGTGCACAGCACTGTGGTGACTTTTCTCCATCAGTGCTTGACTTTCTTTTCCTTACTACTATAACAAATGACAAGTAGTTCCTTGCTCTTGCACTTTCTTAGGCTGGATTTCTTTCTTCTTTGTCTACCAACCAAATCCCACCTGATGTCCTGCTCTTCCCCTTTCACCCTTTTCCAGCAACACTAGTCCCTCTTTGCTTTTTCTTAAATGTATAGGTGCACTCTTGCTTCAGAATCTTTGAAACTGATGTTTCTCTGCCTAGAGTATTTTTTTTTGTTTTTATTTTTATTTGTTTATTTCACATTATTGTAATCCCCAGGGTTCACTCCCTACCTCCCCTCCCTGGCCTCTCCAGCTGGTCCCTAGGGTATTTACTTCTGGCATATCTACTGAAATCTCCCTGTCTGAGCAAGGCGAGCCTTGACCACCCATCTAAAATTGCAGCCCCTCCCCAACATTTCTTGTCCATCTTTCTGACTTAATTTGTTCCATAGCCTTTAATGTGTACTTTTATTTTCTGTCTTTCCCTGAAGAATATGTCTTTTTTGTTGCCGTTCATGTGTTTTATTTATTACTAAATCCCCAACACCTAGAACTATGTCTAATAAGCAGTACATTTTGTTAAATGAGGGACTGGATGAATCTGAGGCCTTGTTTCAAAGGCCTTCTTCTCCTTAGTACCTTCTCTGATTTCCTCCTTTGTCTCTCAGATTGGAGAGAGACTGATGGAGAATTACTGCTTATGGAGAATTTAAAGGAGGATAAGTCACAGGGGATTTATGGACTCACTCAACAAATAATAAATTTATACTTTGTCCAACACAGGGTATAGGAGCATGACCTTTTAAACAAAGTTTCTGTTACCTTTTCTCTATTCTCACTACTGCCTTCCTTAGAAGCTTAGAAATTTTCACTAATCAGATAACCCTGTCAATGACAGCAATTTCAGTCTCTCAAGGAAGTTTTATGGCTAGTGGGCAAATAAGACCTTGTCTCTCTACTTAAAATGCTTTTTTAGCTTCATGTCACCTTCAGTGTCATGTCACCACTCAGAAGGCCACCCATGCATGTGCCATAATCTTTCAGCCTCACCTCCAGCCATTTCTTATATTCAATAACCTGCTTTTTCCAGTGGCCCATTATCTCTTATTTCATAGTCTTTTTCCATGCTAGTCTTTTTTTCTCTCTTAATTCAGAAAACTTGCTCCCCAGCTTTAAAAATAGATTAAAATGACAGCAGTACTTTGAAGCCTACTGACCACACTGTCTGTTAGAAGATCTCCCTCTGTGTTTCCAAAGGTCTCTTACACCACCATCTCACCATTTTCCTTCTTCATATCTCTTATTGCTCTGTACTGAAAATATCTGTTAATAGGTCTCTGTTCATTGAGAAGAGGGCCTCTGTTGTTTATTTCTGTAACTCAGCATCCATATCTTTACAAGGTAGCTAAGCAAATGTTCTCTTGTTTGTAAATGTAATACTTAATGCCTGTTACCTTTTTGGCTTGAGTCAATCACTTGTTACTTGGCCTCTTTCTGTTTAGCCAAGTTCTGGAAAGCATCGTGGTGGACATCTGACTTTCAGAGGTCTCTGTTCTTCCCCAATTCCCATCGTTACAGTGATAAGCTCAAGTAGTCCTTCCCCCAACAAAGTCTGTACTTTTAGGTCACACTGCATTCAGCCCTGAGAGTATAGATTTACCCCTCATCTTTCTAGAATGAGAGTCAAAAATTGATTCTGCCCCTAATGGAGTTATTAGCTTACTTTATGATTTTGGGCAAACCTATTTCCCTTTTCCTCTACTGTAAGATTTGATATCATACAAGGTCATCCCTAAGCTTCTCCTCAGTACTCATCATCTAAGAATATATTGGTAAGGCTAGCATATGTCAACACTTTATCAGCTACTATTTGCCAAGCTTTTGTGAAAGTCAGGTAGGTGCGTCCTTAATTTCCACATTGACTTTTCTCCTGGTGTCAGTAGTGTTCTGGATGTAACTACCCCTCTTGTCCCTTGGAAGCCACTTTTCTTGAGAAAGGAAATGAATGATTCCTTATTACATAAAACTGCATGCAGAGAAATCACAGACAGCTCTGAATTAAGAACTTTTGCCTTTAGCAACGCTCAAACATGAGGTGGCATAGAAAACACAGTGGTCCTAGTTCTGAAGAGAACTCTCTGAATACTTTTGTTAGAAAAAGTTCTGGGGAAACTTACTTCAAGAATTAACTTCACTATCCTTAAATTTGTACACTTACACGACAGACAGATGTCTCCTGTCTTGCAAATGAGCCCTGTTTTGCAAATGAGACAGCTGAGAAACTAAGAGTAGTTTGAGGTAAGTTACATAAGTGATACTCAATAAAAGACAAAATCACCTTTGTGTCATTAACATTGTTAAAGCTTCCTCTTTACTTACCCAGGCAGGGTTAGGGGCCCTTTTGAGGTCTCACCAGCCCCTTGTGCTTTTAATGTAGTCATTGTCTGTGTCTGTCCAGACCAAGAATCAAATCTAATTTGTCTGTGCATGTGTGACACAGAGGAAATGATAGTTAATATCAGTGTTATTATGTTAGTTAATATTAGTATTAGTTAATGTATTAGAACTGGACTAAATTTTTATTAGCATGCAAAGTTGGCCTTTGCTTGAGGGGAAAAGTTTCTACCCACTCATCCCAGTCAAGAGAGATAACTCTTCTTTTAAGGAGAATGAATTAATTTGAGCTATTTGTAATGGAAAAACTCAGGAATAGGAGTCAGGAAATCTGGTAGGATCTTCCAGGTAACCAGATGTGTGAAGAGCAAACCACTTTATCTCTCTGTTCCTTGTTGCTTAATGTAAAATAAGCAGAAAGATACCTGTCTTCTGTGATTTTCAGGGATATTATCAACACAAGTTTAGTATAGAAACAAAACAGTTTGTAATCTATAGAGTGTTATCCAAATATAAGGACTGTTATTTTAACCTCATTGAAATATTTATGCCCTTCTTGATGCATTAAACTATTTTTTGATATATGTAAAACACAGGAGATTCAGTGAAAACTCTTAAAACAGAAATAAACCTGGTTCACCTCAAGTTTTAATTGCTGTCAATGTGTATCCCAAACCTGTGGAAGATATAGCAGACTTTCTTCTGGACTGCTTCCGAAAGTATTTCAGAACTTGACCTTTTCCTAAAATGTAAACAGGCCCAGCTAAATTTCCACCAGTGGGGTAGAGCCAGGGAAATCTGATAGACTGTTCTCCCAAGCCAGTTTCTATATCACCTGCCTGTGTGTGTGAAAGGTGTTTCTGCTTAAGACTGGGTAAAGAACAGTTTTCAAAGTCAAGATGTTATTGTTTCAAAGCCTTTAGCAAATAGCAACTTCAAATGTAACAACCTCAAAATGGGTGGATGGGAGAGTAAGGGGTCTGCAGGAGAATAGTAGGAGAGAGAGATCTGAGCGATATTGGTATATATCCAGAGTCTTTTGTGGGAAGTGATTTGAGAGCATATGTGGAAACAAATCCAGAATAAGGGACCAAACATGTCACACTAAATAAGTTAGAGTACAGGAAAACCTGGGGGTTCTTTCTGCTGATCTCTCCAGAAGTTTCTCTGTTGTTGTAGTCTGCTGATGTGTGCTGCAAGCAGATATAACAACTCTCTTTAACCCTGGCGGTCATCTGCAGACAATGGTCAGTGGGACATCTGCAAACCTTTAGTAAGGACTTTATACTTACTCTCTGCATTCAAGGAACTCTGTTTAGTGAGAAAAACACACACACAGATTACTATAGAATACTGTGGAATTTCCAGCATAAGGACAGATTATCTCCCTAGCTGTGAGGATTTAAGAAAACAGTTGAGAAACTTGAGACCTAGTAAGGAAAGCAGAAAAAGAGAGTTAATTAAGATTGAGAGAGAAAAAGAGAAATTAAAACTTGTCAGGGAGAGTCCAGTTTTAGGAATAACTCAGTCCAGACCTTTTAAGCAGAAAGGAGTTTGAGAATACTGAGTCTTGTCAAGTCTTTGGAAGGGCTAGAGGTGTGGGCTCCAGATTGAGCTTCCAGGAGTGAACCATTAGGTCCTTTCTGTTCAAAATACAATGCCAAAACTGTAGTCCAGTAGTCAGTAATTTTATCATCTTTATCATAATACTTCTGTGCACCCAGAGACCAAACTCTGGAGCAGAAAACTCAATATGACCCTTGTTGCAGTGAAAGAAAAAGGAAAATGTCCACTGACTCATATCTGCCTTCCAGTTCTATTGCTATGGTATATAGTTGTAGCGGCCAGTTTAGCTGCAAGAGACTGGGAAATACAGCTATCACCCTTTCAACCTCAATAATAAAGGAATATAATACAGTAAAAGTAAGTAGAAGTAGGTGTTGGACAATTCAGGTAACATAATTACTGTGTAATTTCACTAAAATAAAGCTTTTAAAATAACTTGCCAGGTGGAGGTACTGTTGTTGCTGGTCTGTACATTTTCCATTAATAATAAATAGGGTGTTGTTAATTTTCATAAATGATTTGCTTACTACCATTTTATTGGAATCATTTTTTTCTTGCTCTTTCAAGAAGATGCTTGTAAATCAGTTTTGCCATTTTGTAGCCAATGATTTTTTTTGTTTTATTTTGTTCCATGTATAGATGTTCTCTGTTATCTTCAATGCTTTCCAGAGTCTAAGACTTTCCTGCTTCAACCATTCTGGATGTCCTACTTTGTTGAGAATTCTTACTCTATGATAGAAATGTTCTGATTCTTCACTGTCCTCCTGTATAGTAGCCACTAATATGGCTGTTGAGTACTTGAAATGTATCTATGCCACTAAATAACTGAATTTTTTCTCCTCCCTTGCCCCTAAGTAACTGAACTTTGAATCTTACCTATATTCATTAAAATCATCATGTTTGTTAAGACAGCTCAGTCTGTCCACTATTGTCACCCATCTTCATTTTATGTTTTTTAAAGAGAGAACAGATAACTTTACTGAGTCTTCCACATTGGAAACCTGATCTTGAAAAAATTAACACCAGTGCAGCACTTAGTGTCTTCCATTCATAAACTCTGTAGTAGAGACAATATAGATGGCCGAGAGCATGATTCTAGAACTAAAATGCTTGAATTTGATTCTCAATAAGTGTGTGTGTCTGATCTCTCTCTACCGTATTTTTCCATCTATATAATGAATGGAATAAGACTATCTTGTGACATTCTAATAAGGATTAAATGAGCTAATGTGTATAGTACATAGAACATTGGCACACAGGAAGTAGTATGTAACTGTTACCTACTATTATTCTTTTTAATCCTTACATTACCTTAAGAAGTGTTAAGTATCATATGCCCCATCTGAAGAAGCTATAGCCTGGATAGCCTTTGCCAAAGGTCCTACAGAATATTGATGGCAGAACTGATACTTGATCTTCTAACTTAAGTCCAGAGCACTTTGAAGTTCTGTCTTTTGCCTATCGATCCAGTATTTCCCATCATCCCACAAAATACAAGGACAATTTGAGAAGTCATGTCTCACTGGGTAATATTTATGAACTGAATCTTAAAAAGGACAGTTTCAGTAGCAGAAAAGACACTGGAAATAAGTACAGAGAATATCTCAAGTAGAGACCCAAAAGTGGGAGAGGACTAGGAATGGTCTTGTTTATGAATGTATAATGGGAGGCTTCCAACACATTCTTCCTGGTATACTAAAGTATAGTCACTACACTCTGTTCTATTTCAGGGAGCCCCTTGACAGAGCGGAAAGTATCCATACCCAGTTGTTGTGTATCCTTTGCAACAGCTGATGAGTCATCTCCTATCTACACCAAAGTGATTGAAAACACAGATTCTCCCATCTGGAATTTTCAACAGCAATCAAGGTTTGTACTTTATGATGTTCCAACAGCCTTCCAAAATCTCCTTTTGGTTCTGAGAAACAAGCCCAGAGCAAGGAATGTAACTTACAACAATGTTAACGAAACCTGGATAATACTTTCCTTATCAAGCAGTTATGTAATCCTAGTGGTTATGAATTCACAGCTAGCAGTGACTTAAAGGATATGTTACAGGGCTTTTTTTTTTTAACTCTACTCAGTTATAGCTCAAAAGTGTAGTTTAGTGAAGACCTTTTATATTCTGTACTCTGTTTTAAGCACTGGAAATTAAAGATGATTAAGACAGTTGCTGAAGTTGTGGACTTCATAGTCTTCCTGGGGAAAAACACAAATAAAAAATGACAATAGAATGTAATGACTGTTACAATAGAATGTGATGAATGCTATCCAGACGTTAAAAAGTTTCTAGTAGAACTCAGAAAGATAATTTAGCCAATCTGTACATTGGGGAAGGCTTTTTAAGTGAGATATAAGTTATCTAGGTAAAAGAACAAATCTCAGGAAAGGCTATAGATTATGTACCCTTGTTATTTTTTTTTTTTTTTGGTTTTTTGTAATTTTCATACAGTATTGGTCATGTTTGTTTGGTTGTATTGTACCTCTTATTTCCCACCCTACCCCCTTACCCGCTCTGGAAAATGTTTTTGGTGCAATAGGAAGAGCCTGGGTTTTGGACCTAGAGATTTGGCCTCTGCAAATGCCATCTCTGTCATTTACACTGGTTGTGTCAACAAGTTATATAATACCTCTGAGCCTTGAATTCCAAGTAGAGATAATTTTACAGAGTTACTGTAATGTGGCAATTAAATGACACTTAGGAAAATTTTCTTGTACATGGTAGCTACACAAGTATATTGGATCTCCTTTAGAAGATGAAAAAAAAAGTGGGGATGGAGTCCCGCCAGTTATGTTGAAGTGGGGGACAGACATAGAGGCCCACTAATGAAGTACAGGGCTTGCCCTTCCTTTTCTTCTATTAAGTAATTATCATCATTAAAAGTGAGATGTTACTAATTACCACTACTATTATCTTTACATTGCATCACCTGTCATGAAATTTAATTGTTGTTCACTGACACTAGCTATACCACATGGTGTCTGATCTGCCATTTTCTCACAATGTTTACATACCTAGTCTCAACTGTTGCTCACATGTTCAGAGTTTTTAGCTTTGAATGGCAGTTCATTTCTCTCTGTAATAAGCTGTTGAAAATTATACAAAGTCTAGTCATGGTAGCAAGGTACTTTCTTTGCAGTATCAAATCTGCCTCAAAAGACAGAAAGCCCAGAGGGTTGAGCTTCTGAGTCAAGGTAATTTGTTCATTCAGAACCTAACTTTGTGAACTTGAAGCAACATTAACAGTCTCCTAATTTTAGCCTCTTAGCCTCTTACTTTATATTTATAGTCGAGGATATTGTCACCCAGAAAGGTTACATAGTCTGTTGGTAGTAGAGGTAACATTAGAAGAAAAATACTAGTGGTACTGTTTATAATGCTTTCATCACAAAGTTGTTTTACTGACCCTCCTGGCAACATTGTAGGTAGACATTATCTTATTTAACAGGTAAGAAAACCAGGACTCAAAGAAGCTGAGTTCTCAGGATCAGTCAGATAATAGTAAAGCTGGAGTTAAAGGTAGATATTCCTGACTTCCAGCTGGAATTCAGATCTCTGACAGATAAAGCATAGAGGTTCTCATTGGTTTTAATGTAGGCACTCTGCAATTCCACAGTGCTGTTTGGGGAGAGAAATTGAGTCTCTTGGTTTTCTTTAGTTCCTTATCTTGCTCACCTGGCGCAGCAGTACATGGTTCAGAACTTTCCAAATCTTTGTAATATAAAATTATATAACTAAAAAAAAGGGGAGGGTGTGACAGGAAAAATAACTATTATCATTCACTTCATATAAAATGTATTAGAATGAAGGCCGGGCATGGTGGCTCGTGCTTGTAAGCTTCAGCCTATGAAGCGGCTGGGGCTAGGATAGCGGTTTGAGTCCCGCCTGGGGCCCATAGCGAGACCTAGTTCCAAAAAAATAGCTGGGCACGGTGGCGCGTGCCTGTCATCCCAGCTACCTGGGAAGCTGAGGCTGGGGATTGCTTGAGTCTGTGGTACCCCGGGCAACGAGAGCCTGTGGTTCCACGGGCAAAAATAGCGAGACCTAGTCTCAAAAAAAAAAAAAACAAAAAACAAAGCAGGAAGAATACTGCCCATGTCATAATTTTTCTGTGCAGCTTACATGTACAGAAAATACTCAGTACCATCCTTGGCTAACCTAAGCACTGAGTGAATATGTTTTATCCCCTCTTTCTCCTTCACATAGTTCCCCCATTCCCATGACATCAGAAGAATCCTTAACAGCTTCAGTAAAGCTGTTCATTACTTAATGAAGCGCTCCCTTTCCACAACTACCTTCCTGTCTTGAGAAAAAGTTGGAATGGCAGCTGCCATGAAGGAAGGGAGTGCTGGTGGGGAGTACTGCATCAGGGCAACCTGTTTTCAGGTCTTGTCAAATTACCTCACCTATCTCAGCCTCCATCCCCTCATTTGACTGTGAAGCGAAAATATATCCAAGTGACTAACCATGAAGATGAAATGAAAATGAAGGAAAATGCTTTGCAAGTTACAAGATATTCTTCAAATCTAAGTTTCACACTGTAAATGTTTCCTATGCAGTTACTTCATGGTTATTTTTCTTAATAGGCTATCAAAGGAGCTTCTGTTGGACTCACAACAAACTCTGGTCTTCAAAGTTTGGCATAAAGGAGGTATGTTTGGCAAAACTGTACATACCTATTTTGTGATTGTCTGGTTATAAAAATAAGCTCACATTCTGTTGACAATTTACCAGTTATTTCTTTAGCTATAGCACTGATACTGGAAACTTATCTGTGTTAGAGGGAATCCCACAGAATGCTTTGTCATTCTTCTGTGGAACTCAGATCCTTAGAAATCATACCATTTTGTTTGACTTCCTGTGTAGTGCAGAAATCCAAATACATCTGAATCTTTCCATTGTATAATAATGATCACAGTGTATAGCCTGCTGTAAACAAGTTACTGCTCTTCTGTTGACTTATTAACTGAGACGCCAGCATTTTCAGGTGTGCATGAGACGAGTCTGAGAGCTTGTCCATCCTTGTTTTAAGAAACTCTCCAGCACAAAGGTCCTGACGTCATGGTCCTAGCTACCATTTATTAAGAGATCTAATACAACAGCATTAAGAGCAAAGATTCTGAGGTCAAACTCTTTAGATTCAAATACCATTTTGCCCCTTACAAGGTAGTGTGACCTTGGGAGAATGACTTGACTTCTCAATAAAATTGGATTGATAATAATATCTATTTCATAGTTTCAGGGCAATTAAATGAGTAATTCTTAGTAAACTGATATTTTGTAAACACCATCTCAGTTTCATAGTGAGTGACAGTATGTTAAGAGCTTTACAAATACCTCTCTAGTCCTGCAAGGTAAAGGTATCATTAGTTCAGTTTTATAGATATAGAAACTGATGGCCAAGTCAAGCAGCTTAACTGAGGTCATATGCCTCCTAACTGATGGAACCAGTTTTTGAACCCTATTCTAGATGGTTAACTTTCACCATTTGTACTTTGTCATGTAACTCTGAAAAATTAAGTGGTGAGGACATAATCTTCCTGTAAATCAGGCTCTTGTAAAATTCTTGCTATGGGTTACCAAACCTTTACTTGTTTAGGGTCGTCTACAGCACCAGTTTTCATCTGCCAGTGGTAGGTTTCAGACCCAACCCCAACACCTAGTGAAGAACTGAGCATAGTCACAGTGTAAAGGGTGCTCCTGTTTGGGAGTAATGCCATGAACCTGGTCTTGATGATTTTGACCAAGGCCATGGGTCACTTACCATATGCCCTACCCCTGCTTATTCCTGTAAATGAAGTAAGAGCTGATCTAATCCCTTTTCTCTGAATCAGCACAAGAACTTCATGCTGTTTTTAGCCAGGCTTCACACTCCTCTCTTGCTTTCTATTCATTTGTCTAAAGAGTTTCAGAGATTGTCAGCCGACCAGGGATTGCCTCAATTCAAAATTCACTTCAGCCAGATAAAAATAGTAAACTTTGGTCTGATGCTGATCTGGATTCCAGTCTTTGCTCTGGCATTTATAAATTATGTGACATGAGGTAAAATAAATAGCCTTACCTCTTTGAGCCTTTGTTTTCTTATATAAAATTAAGGTAATGATACCTGCCCTGCAGACATTTTGTGAATTAGAAATAATATATAGAAAGTATTTGGCACATAATTGGTGCTTGATAAATAGAACTATTTTTATTATACTATGCTACTGTTGTTGAATACCAAGAAGAATATAATATTTTCTACCTGCCAGAACCCATAGAATGTCCTAAAAGATCCTGTTGTAAATGGAAATGAGGAAAATATCTAGACCAAACTGACCAATATTCATCTAGCTCTCTGTCTCCATGCCTGTAGATCCTTCTTTTCCTATATCCCCATCCCTTTTACACAGAGTTAATAAACCCATTAGAAAAAGTATTTAAACCAAAGCAAGCTATATTTGCTAAATATTTGAGCTCTGTCTGGGCATGGTGATGCACACCTATAGTCCAAGCACTGGGAGGCAAGAGGCCAGGGATCACTTGAGTTCCCAGGTTCAAGATTACCCGGGGCAACATAACAAGACCTGGTCTTAAAAAAGCAGCCGGGGAGTGTGTTTGAACTGGGGGAGCCTGGCGAACTGCCCTGACGGATGGACAGCAGCCTCCACACCGAAGCCCAGCTTGCGGGCTGAGCCGCACGGCGGCGGGTTCTCACCGGCGACAGGGAACCAGAGGTCCCTCAACCACCGCACCAGCAGCTGACTGAGGGCTCCACGGAGGTCAGGTGAGGTCCCTTCCCTGACTGCCCCCTCAGGCGGCATCGGGTCGCACCCGGTTGCAAGGAAACGGTCCTGAAACAAAGGCGCAGGTCTGCATTTTGCAACCGAAAGAAGCCTTCCAGGCCAGATTAAAGCAGTACTGAGTGTGTTTGAACTGGGGGAGCCTGGCGAACTGCCCTGACGGACGGACAGCAGCCTCCACACCAAACCCAAAAATCAAGGATACTCACTTCCCGAAGCACAAAGGCAAAGTTATCCAACTGTATAGATTCCAACATGCCTAATACTAGAGCAGTCGTCACCCAATATGTAGAGCAGATCCGAAAGGAAAACACAGGAAGGAGGAAGACTATAAATACTCAAGGAAGCCCTAAGAAAAATAAATCACCACCAAAGGATAAACAACCCGAAGAAATCAACGTGGATGACATGGAAGAAATGCTCCATATGTCAGACAAAGAATTCAGAATA
>PVHY01008482.1:0-61368 GCA_004024945.1 Uropsilus gracilis | reverse complement strand
AGGTTAGTTCTCAGAAACACCCCTCCTGTGGGGGCAGAGAGCTACGCCCGCGGATTGCCGTTACCTCATGGGTGCTTCCACCGCATGGGTACTACATCACATGGGTCCCTCATTGAGTCAGCTCCCACAGAGGGGGGATATGGAGGGAGGAGGAAGGGGGATACAGAGGGGGATTTGGAGGGAGGAGGGATCAATTAATGCACAATTGTGACAAATCAATCAAATGAATTAAAAAAATTAAAAAAAATGATGTAAAAATGTATATACAATCATTTAAAAAATAAACTTATTTTAAAAAAGAATGATCCATATCAAAAAAATGGGCAGCAATAAATGCTGACATGGATGTAGAGAAAAGCAAATTGTTTTAGCCACTATGGAAAGTTGCGTGGAGGACCCTCGGATGACTGAAAATAGAACTACCATTTGATCCAGCAATTCCACTTCTGGTAATCTACCCAAAGAATACCAAAACACTAATTCAAAAGGACACCTGTAGTTGCATGTTTATTGCAGTACTATTTACAATAGCCAAAAGATGGAAACAACCCAAATATCTCCAAGCAGATAAATGGATCAGAAAACTGATATATGTACACAATGGAATATTATTCTGCAATCAAATAAGACAAATTTGATGCATTTGTGATAACATGGATGGACCTAGAAGGAATCATACTAGCAGAAAGGAAAGTCAGAAAGGAAAAGACAAAAACCAGATGGCCTCACTTATGGGTGGGATAGAAGGATAATAAACAAATCAAGAAAAAGTCAAAACTAACAAGATGGCAACAGAACTAATGCAAACAGCTACGAAATGGGAGGGAGGGAGAGGAAATCAGGGAGGGGATGAGCACAAAATATCAAGATATGGTTCATAGGAGATATGGTGGTGGGAGAACCCTGGGGAATACAACAATTTAAAATATACATATATATTTGAAATAATAATAATAATTTTAAAAGTCTCTAAAGAGTAGATACTAATAGAAATAAGTATGGCTATGTATTTTACTTGTGGAGTTGAGTATGGGACCACTGGTTTTACTTGGAAATCCTTTATTTTCAGCTGAACCATTTTATTTCAATGCAAATAAGGGCCTTTCTGAATATTGCAAATACCTTACTTACTGAGGTGTAGATGTATAAGTCAAAGACTGCAAGCAGACTATGTGAATTACCATGATTATGTGAGTGAGGACCTGGAAACTCTTTGAACCAATGTTCAAATTAACTCAGGGTAGACAGATCATAAACAATATGTATGCAGATTTACTAATCTATTATGCTTAGTGTCTTGCCTCTTTATCTTCTTCTGGCTCCTATCAGTATCTTATACAACTCTAAAAAATAAATAATACACATAGCACTTCTTGCTCTGTTGCCATCAACAACTTTTTAAAAACATGTTGTACCAAAGGTGTATATCATGAGTGATTTAAGTTGAATAGGGTCTGTGCTGGAGCAGATCTCATCTACCACAAAATACAAGATTGGGTCCAAAGAGTTCCTGGCTCCTAACTCATCTGAATATTGCAACCCACATAGTATGATTGCAGAGTGTGCCTTGTGCATCTAAGTAACTAAGTGATTTACTGTGTTCCAGCAGATACTTGGTTGCACTGAAATAGAATAGTTCAGGCACTCCTTTTTCCATTTCCATCTTCATTTTGGAAATACACTGTATTGAAAAAGTACTTTACATTGCTTTTCCTTGGAAATGGGTTTGCCTTGAGTTCATATCTTAACACACATTAATGCCTAGTGTTGGTTCCAAGAGTTTCCGGTTCCTCACTCATCTAAACATGGTAACGCATACAGTCTGATTGCAGACTTTGCCTCGAAAATCTAGAACTCAGTAACTAAGTAATTTATAGTGTTCAAGAAAACACTTTTTTTCCCATTAAAATAAAGTGGTTCTCAGTGTAGCTCTAAAACTCAGAACTAAAGGAGTATCTCAGAAACCCTTAATGACATCTTACTAAGCTCTGATAACTAAGTAATATAGAGAGCACTCACTGCTCTATTACCACCTACTGTAAGATACATTTTGTACCAAATGTGCACATCATGAGTGATATAAGTTCAATAGGTTTTTGTTTTGGGAGCAGATATTACCAATCTTAAAGGACTACATTGGGTTCAAAAAGTTCCTGATTCCTAACTCATCTGAACATTGCAACTCACATAATGTGATTTCAGAGTTTGCTTTGTGCATCTAGATCTCAATAACTAAGTGATTTACAGTGTTTGAGCAAGCATTTTTTTCTATTGAAATAGTATGGTTCTAATAGTAGCTCTGAAACTGATAAAAAAAGGATTTCCAACAAACACATAGTAGTCTCTTACTCAGCTCTAAAAATTAAGTATCATACACAGCACTCCTTTCTTCATAAACATCCTTTCTTTATTAACATTAACATCTCATTAGAATCTTTTGTATTCAAGCTGCATATCATGAGTGATATAAACTGAGTACAGTTTTGTCCTGGCATGTCTTACCAATCTTCAAAGACTAGACTGGGTAAAAATTCCTGGTTCCTAACTCAGCTAAACATGGTAACTCACATAGTCTGATGCAGACTATTCATTTTTCCTGTGAATCTAGACCTTAGTAAGTGATTTACCGTGTTCTCACAAGCACTTAATTGCATTTAAATCAAATGGTTCTGACAGTAGTCTTAAACCTGAGAACTCAAAATATTTCCAACACACAACTAGCAGTCTCTTTCTCAACACTAATAAGTAAGCAACACAGAAGCATTCCTTGCTCTATCAATATTTACTCAATGGAATTATTTTGTACCCAAAGTGATTGATTTAAGTTAGACAGTATTTTGTGCTGAGAGTATGTCACCAATCTTACATGACAAGATAGGGTCCAAATGTTCTGGTCCTGATTTATCTAAACATTGTAACTCACATGGTTTGATTGCAGAGTTTGCCTTGTACATCTAGTAACTACATGATATAGTGTGCTTGTTTCCCTTGAAATTGAGTGATTCTATCACTAGTCTTAAAATTCAGAAAACTAAGGATTTCCAATAATGTTTAATGGTATATTACTCAAGTCTAAAAAGTATGTAACATACATAGCACTTCTTGTTCACTTACCATCTACTTTTTAGAAAAATTTTGTACCCAAAGTGTATATCTTGAGTGATTTAGGTTGGATAGGGTTTGTGTTGGGAGCATACGTCACAAACTTTTTATTATTATTATATTATTTTTAAATTTTCATACAAAATTGGCCATGTTTGTATAGTTATTGTTCTCATTATGACCCTCCCTATACAATTCTCCCCCCTTCTTCCCTCTGTTTACTCCAAACCCTCTTTCACTGTATGGCGATGGACACATCATTCCAGGCTGCTAGGATGTCCAGGGTTTATTGTGAGGAAGAAAGTCAGGCCTTGCATGTCAAGAACCTCTTATTGAGTGGGTGTGTGCATGGTTCTCCAGGCTCCTTTATTGCGGGGCTTCCTATGATGAATGCAACAGTCTGGCTGTTTCCTTTCCAATGTCTGTTCCATGGTGCTGTTTTTGTGCCATATAGTTCTGGCATCTGGTGTTGGGAACCCAACTCACAGTTGCTGGCAGTGGGTATGTTCCCCAAGTCACCTATCTTAAAAGATTATATTGGGCCCCAAAAGTTTCTGGCTCCTAACTCAACTGAATATTACACCTACATATTTTGATTGTAGAGTATGCCTTGTCCCTCTAGACCTTAGTAACTAAGAGATTCACATTCTTCCAGCAAACCCTTATTTGCATTTAAATAGAGTGGTTCTCAAAGGGTTTCTAACACACAACAATGGTAGTTTCTTACTCAACTCTAAAATGTAAGATCATACAGGGTGCTCCTTCCTCCACTCCCATTTACTCTTTGGAAACACTTTGTACCAAAAACATTTTATTGGAAATATATTTGCCTTGGGCTTACCTTAGCACATTTAAATGCCTAGTATTGGTTCCGAGGGTTTCTGGATCCTCACTCATCTAAACATGGTAACTCATATAGTCTGGTTGCACACTTTGCCTTGAGTAACTAGTACTCAGTAAATAAGTGATTTGCAGTGTTCAGGAAACACTTGTTTCCATTAAACTAGAGTGATTCTCTATAGCCCTAAAACTCAGAACTATAAGGGTATTCAAGAAACCCTTAATGGTATCTTACCCTGCTCTGAGAAGTAAGTAACATGGAGAGCATTCATTGCTGTATTACCACCTATTATCAAGAAACATTTTGTACCAAGTATGCATATCATAAATGATTTAAGTTTGATGAGGTTTGTTCTGGGAGCATATCTTACCAATATTAAAAAATTGAGTCTAAAAAGTTCCTCATTCCTAACACAACTAAACATGATAACTAATAAAGTCTGATTTCAAACTTTTCCTGTTGAACTAGACCGCGGTCAGTGATTTACTGAGTTTTTGGCACTTTTTTTTCCCATTGAAATCATGTGGTTCTAACACTAGTCCTAAGACAGAAAACAAAGAGTATCCAAGAAAAAAATTAATGTAACTTACTTTAATAAAGTAAGTAATATACATAGCAATCATTGCTCTATAAATACCTGCTTTTTAGAAACATATTGAACCAAACGTGCATGTCACGAGTGATTTAAGTTGGACATGGCTTGAGCTGGAAACATAGGTCACCAATCATAAAAGATTAGATTGTGTCAAAAAAGTTCCTGGTTTCTGATTAAATGAAATATGGTAACTCTGATTGCACAGTTTGACTTTTACATCCATACCTCAGTAACAAAGTTATTTATTGTGTTATGACGTCATTTTTTTTGCATTGAAATACAATGGTCATAACACTAACCCTAAAACTGTTATCTCTAAAGGTTTCCAACAAACAGTAGTAGTCTTTTACCTCTAAAAAGTTAGTAAAATACAGAGTACTTCTTGTTCTAGTCTCATCTACTCTGAAAACATTTTATACCAAAAAAAGTGCTTTATGGTAGTTTTTCATTGGAAATGGGTTTGCCTTTGGTTCATAAGTTAGCACACTTAAACACCTAGCGTTGGTTCCAAGAGTTTCTGGCTCCTCACTCACTGAAACATGGTAAATTAGATACACTAATTGCAGACTTTGCCTTAAGTATCCAAGAAACCGTTAATGTTGTCTTACTCAGCTCTGAGACGTAACACAGACAGAGGTAATTCTATTACCACCTAGTAATCAGAAAACATTTTACACCAAATGTGCATATCATAAATAATTTATGTTGGATGAAATTTTGTTCAGGGAACATATCATACCACTAAGAAGACTAGATTGGGTCTAGACATTTACTGGTTCCTAACTCAACTATTATAATATTGTCTGACAGAAGATTTTTGTCATGTGTATATAGATGTCAGTATTGAAGTGATTCACTGTTCAGGAAAGCAGTTGTTTTCACTGAAATAGAGTGATTTTTAAAAAAGTTCTAAAACTCAGAAATGGTCATCAATGAACCTGTTGTGGTGTCTTACTCAACTCTTAAAAAATAAGCAACATACACAGCACTCCTTGCTTTATAACTATCTACTCATTAGAATAATTTCATACCCAAAGAGCATATCATGAGTGATATAAGGTGGATAGAGTTTTGTCCTGGAAATATATCTTTCTGTTAGGAGCTGCAATAACCAGCCAGGAATCATGCTGTGAATGAAGAAAACACCATTCACTATCTTATCTGGCTTCAGAAAACTGAAGATGGAATGGCATGGTTCCTCTCGGTGGGTGGTGTCCCAATTCCTTCAAAATTAACCCACCTTAGAGAAATTCCCTAAGAGATATCAGCAAGTTAAATGAATGAATCCCCTGTCTCCATGTATTCTACAGGAACTAGTGCTTTGCCTAATCTGATTTTTTTCCAAGCTATCTCTTCCTCCCTTTGCTTAGCACGTTATATACCATTCTTTTACACTATATAAAAAGGTTTCTTTTTTTTTTTTTTTTTTTTGAGACTAGGTCTCACTATTTTTGCCCGTGGAACCGCAGGCTCTCGTTGCCCGGGTTACCACAGACTCAAGCGATCCCCAGCCTCAGCTTCCCAGGTAGCTGGGATTACAGGCATGTGCCACCACGCCCAGCTATTTTTTGGAACTAGGTCTCGCTATAGGCCCCAGGCGGGACTCAAACCGCGATCCCTAGCCCCGGCCTCTTCATAGGCTGAAGCTTACAGGCACGAGCCACCATGCCTGGCCCTATATAAAAAGCTTTCTAAGACCTAATAAACTCACCAGATGTTTCATGCTTACATTCAGTCCTGGCCTCTTGGCTGAGTTCAATCTCTCTCATTTGGCCTTCCTCACTTTACCATGCCCAGCTCCCTACTTCTTACCAATCTTAAGAGATTAGATTGGGTTTAAAACATTCTTGGTTCCTAATTCCTCTAAACAATGTAATTAACATAGCCTGAATGCAGTTTCTCTTGTCCACGTAGACTTCAGTGACTCTATGTTATACATTGTTCAGGAAAGCCCTTGTTCTCATTGAAATACAGTGGTTCCAACAGTCATTCTAAAATTCCAGGGAAAAAAATGTTTCCAAGTAACAGTTAATGGGTCCTTACTCAATTCCAAATATTAAGATATAAATTCTTGCTCTACTGACATCTATTCATTAGAATAATTTTTATACTTATTTCATTGTTTAATTCAGTAAATGGTTTTATTAACCTTTATTGATTACATATATATCATTTTATACCGAGATTCTCCCACCACCCTATCAACCATGAACTACCATCCCAATATTCCATGCCCATCCCTCCCTTGAACTCCCCCTCTTTTGTTTTATGCTTTAGTTCTGCTGTCAGTTTGTTAGTTCCAACTTTTTCTTGTCCTTTTGTTTGTTATCCCTGTATCCCATATACAGGTGAGATCATCCAGTATTTCTCTTTTTCTTTCTGTCTTATTTCTGCTAGTATGATTCCTTCTAGGTCCATTCATGTAATCACAAATGCATCAAATTTGTCCATTTTGACTGCAGAATAATATTTCATTGTGTACATATACTATAACTTTCTGCTCTAGTTGTCTGTTTGGAGGTATTTGGGTTGTTTCCATCTTTTGTTAACTGTAAATAGTGCTGCAATAAACAATCAACTACAGATATCCTTTTGAATTAGTGTTTTGGTGTCCTTTGGGTAGATTACCAAAAGTGAATTGCTGGATCTAACAGTAGATCCATTTTCAGTAGTTTGAGGTTCCTCCACACAGCTTTCCATAGTGGCTGGCCCAGTTTTGCATTCTCACAAGCAGTGTAGTGTTCCTTCCTTTCCACATCTACACCAGCATTTGTTGGTGCCCATATTTTTTTTACTTTTTGATATGCCATTCTTACTGGTATAAGGTGGTTTCTCATTGTAGCTTTGATTTGCATTTCTCTGAATATGCAATGTTGAGCATTTTTTTCAAAAGGCTATTGGCCATGTGTCTTTTCAACTCTTCTCCCTATTTTTTAATTAGGATTTTGCTTTGTCTTTGTTGTGCAAGTTTTTTGTGGATCTTTGATATCAGGCCTTTGTCAACTAAGTGGAGTGCAAAAAAATTTTTTTATCTGTTTTGGTTATTGTCTCTTTTGCTCTACAAAAGCTTTTTTAGCTTGATATAATCCTGTTTATGTTTTCCTCAATTCTCCTTGCATATATAGATGTGTCCTGGAAGATGTTACTGTGTTATAAGTTGTGGAGTGTTTTGTTCATCTTTTCTTCTACATATTTTATGGTTTCAAGTCTTATATCCAAGTCTTTTATCTACTTTGAGTTGGTTTTTGTGTATGGTATGAGGGAGTACTTCAGATTCATTTTTTGCATGTAGCAGTCCAGTTTTCCCAGAACCATTTATTGCAGAGACTATCTTTTCCCCAATGTATGTTTTTTTGCCCCTTTGTCATAGTTAGTTTATCATATATGTATGACTTTATTTCTGGGCTTCAATTCTGTTCCATTGTTCTGTGTGTCTGTTTTTATTCCTGTACCATGTTGTCTGGATTATGATGTCTTTGTAGTATAAAGTCTGGGGGAGTGCAATTCCTCCATACTCTCTCTTTTTGATCAGGACTTTGACTATTTGAGGACTTTTATTATTCCATATGAAATTCAGTAGTATTCTAGTTCTTTAAAGAATGTTATTTAGATTTTTATTAGAATTGCATTGAATCTGTAGGTTGCTTGCAGCAGGATGGCCATTTTAATAATTTTGTTTCTTCCAATACATGAGCAGGATATCTTTTCACTATTTGTATCTTCTATTTCTTTTAACAATGTTTTATAGTTTTCTTTGTATAGGTCTTTTACATCTTTGTATAGGTCTTTACATCTTTTGTTAAGTTTATTCCCAGGTATTTAATTTTTGTCAGTACAATTGTAAATGGAGTGGTTTTCTTAATTTCTTCTTCTTTGGACTTTGTCGTTAAAGGAGTTTGGAGATTTGAACTCTGTTTTGGAGTTTGTCTTACTGAGTTTGATTTAGGTTATTTTTGGAGAGACCGTGTGTGTTAGGTCTGAAAAGAAAATGAACTTTGCTGGTTTTGGTTCTATGGAGCTTCTTTCTACTACTTGGAGGAGGACAGGGAGAAGATGGCATGGAAGAGTTGGAGCACACCAAAGGAGCACACCAAAGGAAGATGTCTTCAAGCATGTGGAGATGAACTCTGACTGACTGGACGTTGGTGAGATGATCAGGATTAAGAGACTGAGGGTTTTTAGACAATTGGGGGAAAGGACTTTGGATAATGTTGAGAAAGGTTTTGGACAATATTGAAGTAATCAGAGTTTTAAAATTTTTTTTGCAGTAATTAGGAAATTACTTTGTTAGAAATAAGTCTCTACTTTAAGAGTCTTGTTTTGGTTTGAAATTTTGGTGAGAAGGCTGGGGATGATGGAAAGAATCCAGAGAGTTTAAGAGGTTAAACTAAGGCAAACTAGTGTAACATGTAAACTGCAGTTTTTAAGTTTCTTTTTCTGCAGTCTTTGGAGCTGGGAGCTAAGGAGTGGCAATTGGCTAAATCTACATAACAGGCTGGGCATGGTGGCTTGTGCCTGTAAGCTTGTCTATGAAGTGGCCGGGGCTAGGGATAGCGGTTCAAGTCCCACCTGGGGCCTGTAGTGAGACCTAGTTCCAAAAAAATAGCTGGGCATAGTGGCACGTGCCTATAATTCCAGCTACCTGGGAAGCTGAGGCTGGGGATTGCTTGAGTCTGTGGTACCCCGGGCAACGAGAGCCTGGGGTTCCACAGGCCAAAATAGTGAGAGCTAGTCTCAAAAAAAAAAAAAATCTACATAACAAAGGTGACTGGTCTGTGAAGGGGTTTACCTGCAGGAGGCAACTGTTTAGAGTCTGTCTGGCAAAAGCAGGCAGTTGAGTTGATTTGAGTTATAGCGTTAAAAAGATGAGTTAAGTTCAAGTCGGAAAGCTTCTTTTCTTTCCACTGGGTTTCAGTTGGCAATCATGAAGGGATTTTTCTGATTTTTTTTTAATATAAGAATGGGACTGACTTTTGTATGTTGATTTTGTAACCAGCTACCTTAATGAACTGGCTTGTTGTTTCATCAGTTTTTCTATAGTTTTTACAATGTCATTTGCAAACAGTGATAATTCCTCTTTCCCTATTTGGTTTCCTTGTATATCCTCTGCTGACCTAAGTACTCTATCTAGGACTTCCAGTGTTATAGTTCAGGATCCTCTTAGCTTCAAGTAAAACATAAGACCATGACTGATACAAGAACAAAAAGCCCTTTATTTCCAGTTCCATCTGGGATCCTCTCCCCAGCACTTGCCAACACAAACGCAGTATCTTGGAGGGAAGGGATCTTGATTCTCAGGAGAGTGGGGTTTATATATTCTTTAGCTTTGGAAAATTTTCACATAGATGTTTTGATACAGTTAAGACCTTGAGGCAAACACCAGATAACCACCTGGTAGGGGCAGTTACATGGTTCCAAGCTTTAGTTTCCTGAGTCTGTTTGTTCCTTTTGTTATGGCTTCAGCCTTGACATGTTTTGCATGCTTAACCTCTAAGCTTTGAACAATAATTTCTTAACAAAGTTAGACTATAACACCAGTGTTACATTGACTAGCAGTGTCGAGAGTGGACAGCCTTGTCTTGTTCCTGAACTCAAAGAGAAGGCTTTCAGGTTTTCACCATTAAGGATGATATTGGTTGTAGGTTTGTCATAATTACCTTTTATTATGTTAGGGTATGTTCCTTTTATCCCCAGAAACTAAAGTACCTTTATCATAAATGGATATTGAACTTTTGCCAAATGCTTTCTCAGCTTGTATTGATATATAATCATGTGGTTTTTTTCTCTTTTTGTTGATGTGTTGATTGAGTGTTCATTAATTTATTTTTTGTTGTTGAACTCAGTAATGAAGTGATTTCCAGTGTTCAGGAGTGCATTTATTGACATTAAATTAGAATGGTTCCCACATCCCTCCTAAAACTGAGAAAGCAAAGGGTTTCCAAATAAAACTTAATGGTTCCAAGCTCAGCTTCAAAAAGTAAGTTCTTCAAAAAGCCCTCCTTGCTACATATCATCCACTATTTAGAACATTTTTTCATTCTGTAAGCTTTTATGATTATTTTTTGTTGGAAACAAGATTGCATTAGGTGAATATGTTAGATTACTTAAATGAAGATTGTCAAACATAACATGGTAAATCACTTTGTTACTGATGTCTAGATGCACAAGGAAACTCTGCAATCACACTATGTGAGTTGTGATGTTCAGATGAGTTAGGAACCAGTAACTCTTTGGACCCAATCTTGTCATTTATGGTAGCTGAGCTCCAGCACAAATCCTATCCAACTTAAATCACTCATTGATATACACCTCTGGTACAAAATATTTCCAAAAAGTTGATAGTAATAGAGCAGAGAGTGCTATGTATATTACTTTTTAGAGTTGTATAAGATACTGATAGGGGGGCAGGCACAGTGGCTCGGGCCTGTAAGCTTCAGTCTATGAAGTGGCTGGGGCTAGGGATCATGGTTTGAGACCCGCTTGGGGCCCATAACGAGACCTAGTTCCAAAAGAATAGCTGGGTGTGGTGGTGCACGCCTGTAATCCCAGCTACTTGGGAAGCTGAGGCTGGAGATTGCTTGAGTCTGTGGTACGCTGCACAACGAGAGCCTGCGGTCCCATGGGCAAAAATAGCAAGACCTAGTCTCAAAAAAAAAAAAAAAAAAAAAAAAGATACTGATAGGGACCAGGAGTGGGACACTAAGACACAAAGTAGGGTAGATTAGTAAATGTGTACACATACATTGTTTATGACATGTCTGAGTTAATTCCCAGTCTAATGACACTTCTGGAGGAATTCAGGAACCAGTGCTATTAGAAAACCAGCCTCAGCATCCTGCAAGTATGAGGTCAGGTATCCAGAAGGGTCTTAAGAAGTTCTGGGGACTTGATATCACAGGTTGCTGACATCATGAAGGTTGGCCTGATGCTGAATCTACTTTGTTCAGCTCACTACAAGCAAGCTGGAAATAAGATGTTAAGGCAGTTTCTTTCAGGTGTTAACCTTGGTCTTTCAGGTTGCTATCATTAAAGTCTGATTAAAGATTAAATTCCTGTCTCTTTCGGTCTTCAGTGTTGACATGTGGCCTGAACTCTGATCTTTTGGTTTTATTGTTGGTGACTCTGTGGGGATGTCTCAGGGACTTTCCAATAGGTCATTTTGGGTTGACGGGGAGTTCTGTTTGCTTCCTGGACTGGGAGGCCCTGGATTCTGGTCTGAAGGACTCCTTTCCAGGCATGCCAGGTAATTTCTCCTGGGGACTCATCTTTGTCTTCTGGCACCTCCAACTGCTCCCACATATGAAATTTAATCATTGTGTTTTTGTTCTGGTTTCCAGGTTATGGCCAGTGTAGCCTCTGGTTTAAGGGACTTTGTAGTTCTGTTTTGGTCTGGTCTATCTCAGGACTCTGTCAGGTTATTTTGGTCTTGTTTGGTTTGTCAGAACTCTGATTACAATGGGTGGCATAACTTCCATTCCCAGTAACAGCCCCCTGGGGCATATTCTTGTGAACTGGTCTAGTTATGGTTAGACCCCATGTTTTGGTCTGATCTGTCTCAGTACTGTCTGGTTATTTTGATCTGGTCTTCCCTGTATTAGAGCTCTGGTTAGAATGATGGTATAGCCTCCATTCCTGATAACAGCCCCATGGGGCATATTCTTGCAAATTGGTCTAATTATGTTTAGGACTCAATGGGGGAAAAAGAGAAAGAATGTTATAGTATTGTAATACTATTTGGTCTATATATGTACTGGTGTTGGAGTCTAAAAACGTTGTTATCACTAAAGCTTAAAAGTCAAGAATGGAAAAAAATAGGAAAAAAAAAGGAAACAACAGACTCAGGGAGCTAAAGCCTGGAAACATGTAACTGCCCCCATATCATGTAACCATCTGTCTCTGCAGGGTCTTAACTATGATAAAACATCTGTATGGAAACTTCCCCTAAACCGCTACAAAAAAGTTACCCTGCCCTGTCTGTAACGTATATAAACCCTGTCCTTTCGCAAGCAGGGGTCCATTCCCTCCAAGAGACTGTTACTGTGTTGGTGAGCCTGGAGCCTGGATAAGGTTTTTTGCTTTTGCATCTCCCCTGGTCTTGTGTCTTGTGTGAGCCTAGGAGCATCTCCTGTGGCCTTGTGTCTTGTGTGAGCCTAAGAGGATTCAAACCATAACATTTGGGGGCTCGTCCGGGATCCTCCACTCTCTCACAGGACTCAATTTTGCGGCAGTAAAGCCTGAAAGGGCCCTCTCCTACTTCTCTCTCTCTTTTCTACCTGTTTTGTTCCTTGGGGTGCTGAATGGCCTGCTGAACTCACTTTGGGCTTAGTGGCAGTGTGTAAGTGACCACACAGGCCTATACTATGTGAGCGGGGCTCGCCTCTGACCTGAGGTGATATTGGATCCACTCAGTAAACCCTCTTTCTTGTAGTTCTGACTTCTCTAAGTGGTCTGACGTAGAATCCAGACTTGATCCTCTCCCCTAATCCTCTTGCTGAAAACGGGAGGGTCCTCTGAGTACGGATTTACCTGAGCCTTTGTGCTCTCTGAGTCTGGGAGACGTCCCAAACAGCCCTCAAGAGGATTGTCAAATTCTCTTAGAGGAAGGGTCTCTGATGAGGAATCCAGAGACCGGCATGATGCAGAATCTAGGCCCGACAGAGGTATTTTCTTCTCTTCACCACCTAAGTCAGTTGCCAGCCAGCTTGTGTTGTCTCAGTGTAGCTTGTATTGTGTGTCTTCTGTGTATTTCTGTCCCTCTATATTTTTTGTTGTTGCGTGAATATCTGTGAATTTTCTTTGCAGCCATGGGACAAGACCAGTCAACACCCTTGGGTCTCATGATTAACCATTTTTCTGATGTCCGCAGGCGCGCACAAAGCTCGAGTCTCCATGTCAAAAAGAAGACCTTAATCACCCTCTGTTCAGCCAAATGGCCTGCTTTCTTTTCAGCCGCAGACAAGTCCTCTGACTTCATGTGGCCTCCGGGAGGCACCCTGGAATGGGGAGTTATCCAAGAGGGCAAGCATCAGGTCCTCCAGGACCACCCAGACCAAGTCCCCTATATACGCCTCTGGAAGGATCTGACAACTTGTCCTCCAGATTGGCTCAGGCCCTTCATCCCTAGGTTTAACAAAAGGGACATGGAGCTCGTATTTACATTTCCCAAACTGCTGAGACTCCAGAAAGGCCACCTCCCAAGGCACCGCCCAAGGTACTACCTGACTTGACCCTGGTTGAACTCCTAGAATCTATATTGTTGCCCCCCAATGGCTCCGCCGTTGGGGAGCCAAATGACATGAAGGCCAGATTCTTGAGCTTCCACCTCCTTACCCACTGCTGGCACAAGGGCAAAGGGAGATGGGGTCCCCAGGGCTGGCTGCACGAACATGCCAGCAGGCCCCATCAGCCCCACTCCTGGCCCTTTTGAGGGCTATCAGTCCAGTAGGGGAGGATGGATTCCAGGTTTATCAGTATTGGCCTTTCTCTACCTCTGACTTATATAATTGGAAACATCAAAATCCCCCTTTCTCTGAAAACCTCAGGGGATTGATTAACCTTATTGAGTCAATTCTCTTTACATACCAGCCTACATGGGATGATTGCCACCAGCTCCTAAATATTCTATTTACCACAGAAGAGAGGGGATGCTTTTTTTAAGAGGCCTGCCATCATGTGCCAGGAGACGATGGGCAGCCTACCCAGGATCCATGGATTATCAATCGGGCTTTCCCTATGGAGCATCCACAATGGGACTTCACCCAACCTGAAGGTAGGGAGCGTCTTCGAATCTACTGCCAGACTCTCATGGCCAGTCTACACGCTGCTGCCTGAAAATCAACTAATTTGGCCAAGGTAGGAAACGTTCAACAGGGGCCCCAGGGGAGTCCAGCTGCATTGTTAGAGTGGATAATGGAAGTCGACTGTTTACTCCCCTAGATCCTGAAGTGGTAGAAAGTAGGGCAGCTATTATAATGGCTATTATAATTGGTATACAAAGGTAAACCAATCAGCACCAGATATCAAAAAGAAATTACAAAAATTAGAAAGATTAGAGGAAAGGCCTGCCCAAGAATTTGTGTGGGCTGCAGAAACGGTATTTTATAGTAGAGAGATGCCTGAAGAGCAAGAAGACAGGCTCCTGTTGAAGCTAGGGAAAGGGAAGATAAGATTAGGGAAGAGGGTAAGAGGCTCAGGCAGTTAGAGTAAAAGCAGCAACTTAAGCAGATGACAAAGATTATGCTGACCACTGTGGGCAAAGACCAGGAACAATAACAGGACAGAGGTCATGGACCAGGACAGAGGTCTAGACTGCAGAAAAACCAATGTGCTAAATGCGGGTTCTGGATACTGGGCCAAGGACTGCCCCCAAAATGGGCAAAGACCATCTCAGGATGCGGCGAAACCAATGCCCCAAATTCCAGTTCTGGCGATTGGCGGGATTAAGACTGACAGTGATTAGGGGAGTTGGGGTTCAGAACCCTCCCCGAGCCCAGGGTAACTCTAACAGTGGAGGGTAAGTTGATAGAATTCCTTGTAGATACTGGCATGCAGCACTCAGTTCTTACTAAAGATCACGGACCAAGAATGAGCAGGCACACACTAGTGCAAGGAGCTACTGGCTCACAGTTTTACAGGTGGACCACTAATTGTTCTGTTAATTTAGCCTCCGGAATGGTGTAGCATTCCTTTATGGTCATTCCTGACTGTCCTACACTGCTCCTAGGATGAGATCTCTTTAACAAAAGCCAAAGTGCAGATCTCTTTCACACCACAAGGAGTACATGTCCCTAGTGCCATGGTCACTGCCACAGGAACCACAGTTCTTACAGTAGCTTTAGTTGATGAACATAGACTTTTTGGAGAGGCTCGTACTCAAAAATTAATGTAAGAGGGAGAGCAGCCAGCAGAGAACGAGATTGTATGCCCAGACCCCACTAAAGCCGGTATCCCACTACAGTGGCTGAGGGAAATCCCAACAGCATAGTCAGAAATGGGAGGACCAGGTTTTGCCAAGCATCAGACTCCCATCTACGTAGAATTAAAACCTGGTGCCACTCCGGTAAGGGTAAAACAGTACCCAATGTCTCTTGAGAGTTGCAAAGCAATCAGCAAATACATTAAAAGACTCAGAGAAGCAGGAATTCTCAGAGTCTGCCAGCCTTCCTGGAACACACCCTTGCTCCCCATCAAAAAGCCAAACGGAGATTACCAGCCAGTACAGGATTTGCGAGAGGTGAACTCCCGGGTGACTGATGTCCACCCAACGGTCTCAAATCTGTGTACGTTGTTGAGTTCCCTATCACCAAATTTGTTGTGGTACACTGTTCTGGACCTAAAAGATGCCTTCTCCTCCATTCCAGTGGCATCAATGAGCCAAGAAATTTTTCCCTTTGAGTGGACTGAGGCTCCTGGTGAGCCTGTCATTCAATTAACCTGAACCAGGTTGCCACAGGGATTCAAGAACTCTCCCACATTGTTTAATGAGGCCCTTGCCAGTGATTTACTGGCCTTTCACTGGGAAAACTCTCATGTTACTATTCTGCAGTATGTTGATGACATCCTCTTAGCAGCAGCAGACCGGGATACGTGCCTGAAAACTAGCAAGGACCTGCTTTGCACCTTAGCAGACCTTGGCTACCAGGTGAGTGCAACAAAGGCCCAAATATGCCGTGCTGAGGTATGCTATCTGGGATACAAGTTGCGAGAAGGTAAGCGCTGGCTTACTCCGGCAATGACTCAAACAATTTTATCTATCCCTACCCCAAAATTCACAAACAAGTTAGGGAGTTTTGGGGATCAATCAGTAGGATATTGCCAGTTATGGAGACCCAAATTTGCTGAACTGGCTCATCCACTATATGAGGCCACAGCTGAGGGAAAGGGCTCCTTCTCATAGACAGTAACTCAGGAATTAGCGTTCCAAGAACTGAAAAAGGCCCTTTTGTCTGCACCAGATCCTGGGAAGCCCTTCAGCCTGTAGTGGATGAAAAAAAAGGGGGTATCAAGAGCAGTGCTCACCCAAGATTTGGGACCCTGGAAGAAGCCTGTGGCTTATTTGTCAAAAAAATTACACCCAGTGGCCACAGGATGACCTCTGTGTCTGTGCATTATCACTGCATCAGCTGTGGCTCTGAAGTATGCTGATAAACTGACGTTGGGCTGGACTGTGTTTATCTCCACCCACCACGCTCTGGAGACTGTTCTCAGGCACTCACCTGGGAGATGGATCAGCAACAGAAGACTAACCCACTATCAGGGACTCCTTCTGGACACCCATCAAGTCCATTTTCAGGTCAGTGCTGCTGTGAATCCCGCGTCCCTTCTCCCTGAAGGACCAGACCCATCCGATCCAGAACCATACCCATGCCTACCGATTCTGAACCAGGCATCCGCAGCTTGTATAGACTTGTATAGACCTTATGAACTCGCCTCTATCAACTGAGGGAGTACAGATGTTAGCAGCCTGGTAATAGAAGGTCAAAGACATGCTGGAGCAGCGGTCACCTCCGAGAAGGATGTGATCCTGAGCCAGAGGTTGATGGACAACAAGTCTGCCCAGCAAGCAGAACTTATTGCCCTTGTTCAGGCTTTAACCCTGGCTGAAGGAAAAAACCTAAATGTCTACACTGATAGCAGGTACACATTTGCCACTGTTCACGTGCATGGGGCCATCTATGCAGAGCAGGGGTTCATCATGTCTGAAGGTAAGCCCATCTGCCACACACCCCTAATACAGGCCCTCTTGAAGGTGATTCACCTTCCTCAGAGAGTGGCAGTCATACATTGCCAAAGCCACCAACCTGGTGACTCTCTCACAATCGCTGGTAACTGGCTGGCAAATAAAGTGGCACAAGAAGCAGCCCTGTCTACTTCAGAGCCTCGGGACTTTGCAACACCAGCTGTTACTGCTCTGACACTCTCGTTACCACTGCCTGGCCTGCCAGCCCTGCCTAAGACTCCTCCATTTTATACCCCAGAAGATGGCATGTGGATCCAGCAAAAGTGCACCCAGGCTTTTTTCCTGGATGGTTGGTGGACATGTCCTCTTACCTGAGCAGTCTAGGAAAACCCTGGTTCATCAATTACACCAGACTACACACCTGGGCATAGACAATATAAAACACCTGCTGTCTAGGGCATCATCGGATTTTCCATTCCTGTCTGGTATAGTAAATGCCACAGTCCTGGTGCAACCCAGGTGCCTGGCCCTCGGGACTCCCTTGCCAGTGAGGAGCAAGGGGGGGTCAGGCTTCTTGGGTGAGTCTCCCCATCTGGATGGACCCAGGAGGGGGGATGGGGTGGGGGAACAGCCTTCACCCACCAGCAGGTGGCTGTGGCACCAGGCAGCCACTTGCAGCTCGGCACGGCAGTGCCATGTTGCTCCCAGCCCCTAACCCAGAGGGAGCATGGGAAGGTGCAGGGCAGGCCGACTGGGCCCGCCCCTGCGCTGGGAGGATCTGGTGTACGGGCAAGCAGGGGTGGGGGGGACCCCCTTCCATATCCCTCTTACTCAGCTAAACTTCAGAGGACCAAGAATATGCGCAACATCAATCCCAACATAGAACGGGTAAGGGACCATGCAAAAGTCCAGCTCACAGGTGTGAGCTGGACACAGCAGATGAACAACCAAGACAAACAGGCATGAGACACAGGAGAAACAACTGTAGAGACATGATGTCACCATGCGCACTTGTGTGCTCACTGGAACTAGAAGACCTGGGACTTCATTTTGTAGATGCCTTCAAGGAGAGCAACATACCCTCTCCACACTACGAGAGGAGAGGACAACCAAAGATGGAGTAATCAGCTCCACATCAAAACTGCAAACTGAGGCAGAGGAGATGATCTTCAAAGGCCATTCGCAGACGCATTCACAGAGAAACTTCTTGACCAACACTGGTTGAGGGCGAGACCCCCTAAATCTGACACCAGAGCCATAAGGAAAAGCAGCAAAGCAATGGAGATGGGATTGGAAAAGACGGTCTGCAGCAAGAAAACATGGACAGGCCGGGCACGGTGGCTCGTGCCTATAAGCTTCAGCCTATGAAGTGGCCGGGGCTAGGCATCAGGGTTCGAGTCCCACCTGGGGCCCATAGCAAGACCTAGTTCCAAAAAAATAGCTGGGTGTGGTGGTGCGCACCTATAATCCCAGCTACTTGGAAAGCTGAGACTGAAGATTGCTTGAATCTGTGGTACAACAAGAGCCTGTGGTTCCACGGGCAAAAATAGTGAGACCTAGTCTCAAAAAAAAAAAAACAAAAACAAAAAACATGGACAGATCACAAATGAATACAGCCTGGCCACCCAACGCAAACTTTAGACTGAAACCCTAACGGCAAGGCTCGCCTGGATCTAACAACACAGTCCCTCACCCAGAGAAAAGACACTACCATAGGAAAGAGACTAATGGGCTTAAAAAAACTAATAAACAACAAAGAGTGGGTTTGAGAGAATGGAAGGGGTACCAGAGGGAGGAGGGGAAAAAACACAGAGGTTGTGACCTAAAGAACAAAATAATCTAAAAAAGAAAAAAAAAGAAAAAAGCAGTAGTCCTAAATAGCATGTCAGGCCTGTCAAGCTATACAGTGAGACATGGGTAATAGACTTTACTGACGTTAAGCCAGGAAAATTTAGGTATAAATATCTCTTGGTAATGGTACATACCTTTTCAGGATGGACAGAAGCATTTCCAACAAAAAAAATGAGGCTGCCATTACGGTAGGAAAAAACTCTTGGAAGAAATCCTGCCCCACTATGGGGTTCCAAAATTTATAGGTTCAGATAATGGGCCTGCTTTTGTTGCCCAGTGTGTCCAGAAATTAGCAGCCCAACTAGGTACTGAATGGAAGCTCCATTGCGCCTATCGACCACAAAGTTCAGGACAGGTAGAAAGAATGACTAGAACCCTAGGAGACACTGACAAAATTATGTCTACAGACTGGTGGGGATTGGGTGACGCTCGTTCCTTATGCCTTGTTTCAAGTCAGAAACATACCATACACTGTGGGGTTTACACCTTTTGAAATGATGTTTGGCAGACTGCCCCCCATTGTTCCTGATGCTGAGCTCCACTATCTGGGCAATAATCAAACTACATATTTTGGCCTACACAAGCTGGGCCTTCAAATGATTTGGCAGGACATTTGGAAACATTTGTCTGATGTTTTTATGAAAAACCAAAATCAAGCATAGATTTTTTCCTTTAAAGGCTACCAACTTTTGAACATGGCACACCCGTTTACACTGGGACAGTGGGTATGGATAAAATGCCATGCCCCCAAAGCCTTAGAGCACCGATGGAAAGGTCCTTATCTGGTTGTTTTTGTTACCCCATTTGCAGTCAAGGTAGATGGGATTGCACCGTGGACCCACTACTCCCAGGTGCGGACTGCTACCAAACCACAGGTGTCTAATTTAAACCCAGATACGTGGACCGCTCACACCAATCTTGACAACCCTCTCAAGGTTCACCTTTCTCGTTCCAACAATGAGAGTAGTAACAGCTCTCTAGTGCCTGATCCTCCTTTGCAAGCCCCTGCTACTCCAATCCAACAGTGAACATATGCCTGCTAAAGTCACCTGGCAGCTGATTGATGGACTGTCCTCCTAGGTCCTAAACCAGACTTCTAATGTACAGCCACCCTCAACATGGTGGCCAGACTTATACCTGTTTTTGAGACATTAGTCTGGCATATGTAGCAACTCCTGCATTGCAGGCATGTCAGTATGGGTTCTATGCTTGTCCTTTTACGCTCAATTTTCAGGAGTGTGGGGGAATGGAAAGCAGCTACTGTGCTAAACAGAGTTGTGCCACCTCTACTGACAGTGACTGGAGATGGACAGTCTTTCTCATTCACCACAACCTATATGCGAGAGCCCTATAGGACTAATCTCTACAGTGGTTGTCCCTGTATTAATTTACCCCTTGGCGTCTATTTGAGCGGTAACCTGAAGTGTGCCCCAACCAGCCTGGATGCAGTCTTTTATGCAACAGGAAAAAAAAGGTCTCAGAATGGCTAACAAGCAGAACATGGGGTCTCAGGTTTTACTCAGGTAACTACCCTGTTTCCGCTCTTATTATTAAAAGAACAATAGAATCTGTTCAAACTCAAGAAATAGGTCCAAACCTTGTAATCAATATTGCAAACATTTAAAAAATTCTTCCTTCCCCTTATAGGGCCCCAAAGACCCCTGATACACCCACCAATAAGTTTCCAGAAACTGCTGACAGCCTCACCTCTCCCCTGCCTTTCCTTGCATCCTCATCCTCAGCACCCAAAGACCCATATGGTCCCTCATCTACCATTCCTACTCCATACTTAACACATCCTACCCAAATTATACTCAGGCTTGCTGGCTCTGTCTCTTAACACCTCCACCTTATTATGAAGCAATTACAGCCTCAAACTCATCTATTAATGGAGTCATCCAACAAAATTGTCGTTGGGCAAGATTAGCAAAAAGGGGTTTGAATGTGTCTGGGGTCCAAGGCACAGGTACTTACCTCTCAGCCTCAAACCCTGACAGTGCTCCCTGGAATGGCATCATTACTAGTAATAACACCCTGTTCTACCCAGCTCCTGATAATACGTGGTGGGTCTGCAGTTCGTCAGGGGTGACGCCCTGCATTTCAGGAGCCATTTTGAGCCTAAATAAAGAGTGGTGCCTCCTGGTGCACATCTTCCCTAAGCTTAGCTATCACACCAATAATGAGTTTCTAAAAAGCATAGAACAAAAAGAATACAATCCCCTTCCCTGGCAGCGCCAAGCCATTGGAGCTTTTCTCATCCTTGCTTCCCTTCTAGGAGTAGCGAGTGCTGGACTGGGGGGAGCTGCCTTAGCTATACAAAGCTCTTCTCTCAGAGCCTTAAAGGTAGCTATTAATGAAGATCTTGAGAGAACTGAGGCCGCCATCTCTAGACTTGAAAAATCTCTCACTTGGCTTTCAGAAGTGGTCCTCCAAAATCGCCGTGGATTGGATTTGGTGTTCTCACAACAAGTTGGTTTATGCGCTGCCCTGGGTGAAGAATGTTGCTTTTATGCAGACCACATGGGAGTTGTAAGAGATTCCATGACCAAGTTAAGAGAAAGCATTGCCAAATTAAAGAGGGAAAGTGAAGCCAACAAATATTGGTTTGAATCTTGGTCTAACACCTCCCCGTGGCTCATGACTCTTTTGTTAGCACTAGCCGGTCCTTTAGTTGTGCTCGTGCTACTGCTCACCATTGGCCCTTGTATTATTAATTGCTTGCTTGTTTTTGTGCAGGATAGGTTTAATACAGTACATACCTTAGTTTTAAGACAACAGTACCAGCACCTTTCCCATGGTGAATACTGATGTATATTCTCGGCTGTGAGTGCTCACAGCTTGCATTAAGAAAAGGGGGGGGGGATGTTGAAGTCTAAAAATGTTGAGAAGTTATCACTAAAGCTTAAAAGTCAAGAATGCAGCCATAAAAAACAAAAAGGAAACAACAGACTCAGGAAGCTAAAGCCCAGAAACATGTAACTGCCCCTATATCAAGTAACCATCTATCTCTGCAGGGTCTTAACTATGATAAAACATCTGTGTGGAAACTTTCCCTAAACCGCCTAAAAAAAAAACCCTGCCCTGGCTGTAATGCATATAAACCCTGTCCTTTTGCAAGTGGGGGTCCGGTTCCTCCAAGAGACTGTCACTGTGTTGGTTAACCTGGAGGCTGGACCTCAGCTCAAGCTGATAAAGGCTTTTTGCTTTTGCATCTCCTGTGGTCTTGTGTCTTGTGTGAGCCTAAGAGGATTCAAACCATAACACTGGGGTCTGGAAAAGTGGCTTAGTAGGGCTCTAAATTATCACACTAATTTTTAATTTGATTTACTCGGTAAAAGTTCAGGGAAATGGAGAGAGGCACTGGAACTGGTGTGTGTGGTTGCATCTGTGACTGTTTTCACTATTTCTCACAGTGGAAAGGGGGAATGTGACCTTGAATCACCATGGTTTATGTCTCTGTAAAGTTATAAGAAGAAATTTGCAGACTTTACAATAAGTAAGCAGAAAGAAAAACTTTGTTTAAAAACGTAAAGAAAATTTGTTTAGAGAAAGAAAGCAAAAAGCAGGAACTCTGAGGCATTGTGTGCCAGGGAGGGCAAAGCAGCCATTGGGAACTGTATTTTCCTAAATACATTTAAGCTTTTCTTTCTCTATTCTAAAATCTCATCCTCCTCTTTATGATTGGGTCTCCCTCTCAATTCTCGTACTCCACACTCCCCTGGGCAGTTGCATTTAGATTCACAGCTCATATCTCAGAGTTTTTACTTTTAATTACCTTGAGTTTGGGATCTTGCTAGTCTTTTAAAATGTACAGTTTTTGTGTTAGCCCTCCTAGATGTTACTGCCCATATCTCCATGAAATGTTTTGGTTAGTCTTTCTGGGATTTGCTGCCCTTGTCTCTACTTTCTTCCAGAATCTCCTATCTGTGCTGACCCTAATGTGTCCAAGGACTCAATAGCTTATGTTCAGAATTTATGATAATGTTGGGAGAGAGAGCAGGGTTTCCCGTTACCTAAAAATTCTTTTACCCAGCTTTTTCCTAAACCAAGGAAAAGCTTCTACACCTTTTGAAATGTGATAATGTGATACTAAGGAGGCAAGGGTCTTCTTAACCCTTAAGCGTCCACAGACCTTTGTTATTCAAATAACTGCCACTTGCCCCATCTCCCCAAAAGAACTTATGAAGCACTTCATAACCTGGATTCTTGCCACCCTCAGCCCTTGCTGTAATTTCCAAAGTCAGATCAGACTCTTAATGTGAGCAGACTATTTACTACTACACAAAGTGATTACCTATATATTTACTACAAGATAAATATGAAAAATCCAGTTATCTCACCATTGTTCAAACTGTCATTGTTAGTCTCTGGTCAACTCACCACATAACCAATCAGTCTGAGTTCAGCAACACATGTTCCAAACGCAGAGCATCCTTCTTTTCATCCTTTGGTAACTTTGATTTCAGCTTCTTCCAAGCACGTGGTCAAAGACATGGGTTCTTGCGGCATCCTTCTTAACTCCAGGCAGTATAAGTGAAATCTGGTGACCAGAAAAGACTTTTTAACTTTAACTGAACATATACAGGCCTGCTTCTCTCTATGAAGCAGGCTACAAACAATTATATTAGCAATTGCCTTTAGCTGGAAGTAGCCACACCGATTCCTGCTTCTCTCTCTAAGCAGGCTGTAGGCAGTTACATTATCAATGCCTTTACCTTTAACTTTAACCTTGAACACCTCTGCTTGCTTCTCCCTACTAAGCAGGATACAAGCAGGCCATTAGCATTTACCTTTAACTTGAAGTAGACACACCTATGCCTGCTTCTCTCTATAGGAAGCAGGCTACAAACTGTTTACATTAACATTTACCTTTAACTAGATATACCTATCTGCCTGCTTCTCTTCCTAGGAAGCAGGCTCAAAACTGTTCATTAGCATTTTCACTGTACCTGCCTACTATTGATATACAAACATCAGCTAACTGCTTCTCAGCTCCCAGCTCCAAAAACTGTAGAAAAGAAAAACTTAGAAACACAGTTTAAACTTTACACTAGTTTGCCTTAACAATTTACTTTTAAATTTTCGTGGGTTCTTTCCACCATCCCCAGCCTTCTCAACCAAAATACCAAGTCAAAGCAAGGCTATCAGTGCAGACTAATTTATTTCTAACAAAGTGATTTCCTAAATACTACAAAAGAAACATGTAAGTAAAACTCAGATTACTTTAACATCATCCAAAACCTTTCTCAACATTGGTTGAGAAATCTGTCCCAGATTGTCCCAATCTGTCCCAGATTGCCCAGATTGCCCAAAAATGCTCATTCTCTCAGTCCTGATCATCTCACCAATGTCCAGTCAGAGTTCATCTCCAGACGCTTGAAGACATGTTCCTTTGGCTGCTCCCTTGGCTTGCTCCTCCTTCTCTTTCATGCTGTCTTCTCCTTGTTTTCCGGGTAGCAGGAACTCCATGGTGCTGGACCAGCAAAGTTCACTTTCTTTTCAGGCCTAACTTTTGCACAGCCTCTCCCAGACACAAGTCAAACTCAGCAAAACAAACTCCAACACGGAGTTCAAATCTGCAAACTCCTTAACTGAATTTAGCACACATGCTGCCAGCGTGGGTCAGCCAAAGGCTGCAGGCCCCCAGGCCTTTGACCACATGGCCAAGTCTACATGGCTCACATCTTCACCCTACAAAATGGCTGATTCCAATCTCTCCTCCATTGAATCTCTCTCTATCTGATCTCCATATTGGAATCTCTCTCTTTGTTTCCACATTCTTTATATACCCTGACTTCCCAACTTCCAGGAACTGCACCTGGACCATTTCACTTCTTCCTCCCCCTGCCATCTCCCTGAAGAGAAATTCCAAATAAGGCCTTTCTCACATTTTAGCATATCTGTCCTTGAAACCTGCAATCTTGAACAGAAGACAATTGGGGGGGGTAGCACCCTCTATCAAAAGGATACAGGTACCAACAGCAGGTCCACCTCAGGCCTTCTCACAGCCTCTCCAAAAGCATTTGAGTCAAACTAAATAAGACAAACTCCACATGAAGTTCAAACCTCTAAACTCCTTAGACTTGCTTTAGCACACACATTTGGCTTATGTATGTTAAAGTCATGAGTTCACAAGCCGGGCCCAAGGCTGGCTGATCCCAAAATGGCTGATTCTCTTTCTTGCCCTAGGCACTTTTTATCTCATCCTTCCCTTTTCCCCTCCCCACCAGAAGGGACTCTGGAGGGAGTCCTGTCAATCAGCTCTCATCACAAAAACTTCCTTTTTTCCTTCCTCTTCCTCTTTTATGAGTTCTAATCTTGAAATTTAAATTCTAAAGCAACAGGGAAGTAACTCCATTTTCCTAGCTTTATCAATGTATGTGTCAGCTATGCTAATGGAAAGTACCAATTCTAAAGCAAAAGGCCATTATCAACTATGTTAATGGTAAGTACCCTCCAACAATGACACTGAACATCAAGATTCTGTTTGGAAAGTGGATAAATTAGTGTTGCAAATAGAAAAATCCAAGGTTGTTCTGGAAAGCCAGAGCCAGAAAAAAAAAGGTGGGGGGATCTAGAGGATACAGATGCAGCCACATGGGCAGGGCTGGGATAGCCTTTTGTCCCAGTACTGCCAAATGAGGAATCTATTCCCCTTTACTCAGGGCGGGGGACAGTGACAGAGAAATTAAAAATGAAGAGAGGTCTGGAATGGTGTCACCATCTTGAATACATTTTGGTGGTGTTATTGGGGGGATATGAACACCCCCGTTTACATTCCTTTTTCCTATGGGTTCTCCCACCTGTGCGTAGCAGCTGCTCAGATATCAAACCTTAACGACCAGGATAGACAAGAGGTTTATTTCCAGATATGGGAAAAACAAACTGAAAGAGTCCACACCCTCACAAGTGTTCCAAACGGAATAGAACCCCAGAACCCCACTTTCGCTTCTCAAGGAGCTTCATGGGGTTTACCTCAGTCTTAGGGCGCTTCTGGTTGAAAAACGCCAGGCTGTGTCCTTGACTCCCGATCCTGTCTCTCCAGTTGGCACCAGATGAATCCAACCAACACAGACGGGGCTCAGGCGGGTCTCGAGGCAGGCCTGTTGAGGGTCACTGTGGCTCCGCCCTTCACCAGGGTCACCTCTCCTCTGCCTTCCCACAGCTCTTGATCCTCAGGAACCGAGTGCTGGGGAGGTGAGGAAGCTCCAGAGGACTCAGTTCCTGGGTCCTTCTCCTGAGGCTCAAAACCTCCACACCTGATCCCAATTTCCCGGCTCTTGCTCTCCCTCCACTCTCCAGCTCCTCTCCAAAATCGTATTTCCTCCCTTCCCCTCTGGGCCTTGGGAGACACCACCTCAGGACCTGCACTAGCATAATCCCAAATCTACCTAGGTAATCACTTTACTGTAAAAAGGGGAAATGGCCTTATTTGGCCTCAGGCTAGTCTTAGCCTGTCTTTAGATGCAGGTGACAGCAATGCCCACACTCCTTTCTCAGTGAAAGGAACTGGGTTCATATTGGGTCCCTGGCTTCAGTGGTAGTGCTGCCCAACCCCAGTAGGACATACCCACTTTTATTTTCACAGGATATAAATGAAATTGCCTGAATTTGACTGAAGAAAATAACATGACCTGCAATGCCACCCCTGTGGCACATTTCCAAACTCTTTAGACTCCTTTTGCACACACCATCAGCTTAAGCATGCTAAGGCTCATCAGTTCAATTGCCCCAGACCGCTCCCTGTTTATAGTAAAACCTCATGACCCACTTTTCTGTCCTGCTGCAGCCCAAAGCTGCTTTCCTTATGCTGGCCCCATGACCATTCCCAGAAATCACAAGTCTTTCACCGCCTGAGTCGAAGCCCATGAGCCCCATGCCACCTCCATAGTCACAGCCAGACCTTCATCCTCTTCCAAAAAAAATGGTTGATCCTCTTTTCTCTCCCAAATTTCTTTTTTATATCTCTCTTCTTGTTGTCCCTCCCTTCTCAATCATCTCACATCCTCAAAAGCCTTGTCTTTCTTTTCTCCTCCCCTTTCTGAAAGAAAACTATGAATTCTAATGAAGGGCCATCAACCACATCTTGGCATAGGCAACCTAAACGTTGTTCACCAGGGCCCAGAAACAATCAAGTCAGGAAGTCAAATCTCCACAATATTGCCAAGTCCTTCTTGAAATTTACAATACGAAAGCAAAAGGCAAGTATCTCCTACTTCCTAGCTACATTCTTTCTTCCCAATGTTCCTATCAATGCCATGCCAACAAAACTTGCTTGCTCTTTCCACCCTAGCTAGAGGAAGAATGGGAACTCGCCAGGTAGGGAGATGACAAATGTCAAAACTTGCTGGGGCCCTGGACCTGGTGGTGGAGGAACTGACAGCTGGGGACTGTCAAGCAGGCCACCCAGCCTGCACGAAGAAACCCTGCCTGGAGGAGAGAGAAGCTGGATAAAAAGCCCAGGGTGATAGTGCCAGGTGCCCACACACATTAGCGCTCCGCACACTCCAGGCTGGCGTCCTCACTTGTTTCTGATGGCAGCATCCCACCGCCCTCACACTGCGTGCCCTCACTGTCACAAAGCCACAGTGTACACCTGGGGTCTAGCAGGCATCCTGTTGATGGATACTCAGGAACCGAGACGGAATATGCACAGTGGTGGAGTGTGAGTGTGTAGGGCGTATGCTGGAGGCGGAGCATGAGCAAGGGGCCGAGCATGCACTGCAGGACAACCCCCCTTCTAGGTGGAGCTTGCGTAAGGCGTCGCCGCGCTGCTCGTCGGGACGCATGCGCACCTGCCGCTTTGCAAGACACCCGCCCATTGGGCCGCGCCTCCTCGTCGCGGGTCGGAGGTCACAGGGCTGGCAGCTGCGGCGTCGCCGTGACTGCGACGTCGCCCGACGTGCGGAAGCGCCGGGCGCACCCTGGGGCGCGCATTGGCACGAAACGGCTGCGGCCTGGGCGGGCCACTCCGAGTGGAGGGTCCCGGGATCCTCGGAAGCAGCAGGAGGCCTGCTGCACCGCTGTCGTCGGCGGTCGCATGAACCGGGGGACCATGCCTCAGCCCCCAGCGTGGAGGGGCGCCAGCGGCGCCGAAAAGACGGCGTTGGAGGCGGGGGCTGCGTCTCCGTGCCCGAGCGAGCAGTGAGTGGCGGGGTGCGGCCCAGGTCAGGGAGGCGGGAGCGGAATCCTCAGGAAGCCTGGGCGAGGTAGTCGGCGCCAGGGAGCCTTTGCACCCTTGTATGGGAGCCTTTGCACCCTCGTGTGGGAGCCTTTGCACCCTCGTGTGGGAGCCTTTGCACCCTTGTATGGGAGCCTTTGCACCCTGGTGTCCAAGTCAGGGACGTCGGCCACGGGGTGGAGTTGGAGGACAGTTTTATCCGGGGTCTGGGCACCCCTCTGGTCCCCCTCTTTCCTTTTGGACGTGCACGCAGCTCTAAACTTAAAGCCATGCAAGCGCCAGAAACTTTGGATACAAACCCCAGAAATGGTAGATCTCTTCTCCAACCCGGGGCGGGGAAGGAAGTGAGGTGCCCCTGTCACTGCCACAGCAAAATCGAGCCAGGCGACAGGTTTGTTCTCCCAAGGGCAGCCGCTGCCGCTGGGTGCGCGTCTCCCCTGCTGGCTGGGTTTGGAACGGAGTGTTTTCCCAATTTCGTTTTCCCTCTTAAGGGCTTACCCAGATAGTCCCCACAGCCCTTGGTATTTAAATGAGCAAGCCGGGGTCGGCAAAATCAGTTCCTTAGCAAACGGAAAAGAGCGTTGTGTCAGTTTGAACCATTGATAGTTGCAGCAGAAACTTGGGGGTGAGGCGGTTGAAGCAGACTATTAACTTAGTAGCTGAAAACTTACTCTACGCTTTGAAATTCTAGGCACTTAAATGCATTTGAAGTTTCACAGTTGAGGAAAGCACCCATGTGACAGTTTGACATACAGCTTGGTTGGCTGGGAACTTGAATTATGTCAGATGTACTTTTAGAACTTTTTTTGGGGGGGGAGGGAGGCATTTTTTAAAAAAGAAGTCTACAGCTCCTTGCCAAGGGCTGTGTCATTCTATTTTTCATTACTCACTTTGTTATTGGAGTGGTATTACCCACACTGAATGGGTTACTGGTTTTTGGGAAGGGAAAGATTGGAAGTGTAGGTCTTGAACTTTCTGCTCTAGTAGCTAAGTCCATAGCTTGAGTGAAACTGGCTCCGTGGGGACCATAGGCTCCTGAAGAGCTATCTACATCTCTCTGGTAGGCTACACGACAGCAACCAGGTTATCTGTATTTAAAGACTTCACGTCGCCTCACTTTATGTGAAATGATTTGGTTTTTAAATAGTAGTATTTTATTTTCTGACTGAAACTGCCGTGCAGACCCATACTTAATGGCCTTTACAAGTTTGCCCTCTGGATCTGAGCCCTACCTCAGATTCTCCAGAGGGGAAAGAGGAGTCGTTCACCTCTTCTCCACAGCCCATGCTGAATCCCAATTGCTGCTGCCTGTCTCATCCAGGTCGTCAGTGCTATGCCCCTTACAGGCCCTTTTACCTCAGATGATGCACCTCTGCTTAGACGTGAACTGTATGATGCTTGTGGAAGATGCAGAAATGTTGAAACCAGAATCATATTCCCCAAGACATGGTTTTGCTGCTGGATGTAGCTGGGGAAGTCTGCTAAGCACCTTGGGCAATGAACACTTGTGGAAAGGAGCCCACTTTCCTGAGGAAGAGGTTTTGTGCCATGGTATTGCTTTTCTCTCCCATTAGTGGAATTTTGGACTTAGAGCTGAAAGGCATCTGAGAAACCTAGGCTGGGTTTGTCACTTTACATGTTAGGAAGCTGAGCTGTAGATTCCTTAGGTGCAATTTGGCCAGGGAGACCCTGTTCTCTGCTGCCTGCCTGGGAACCTCCCCATCCCTTTTTGACCTCAGCAAAACCAGAGGACATTATTAGTAATCACAGAAACGTCAGATTTTTTTTTTCTTTTGTGATCTTATTCTCATGTAACTCTCGTAAGAGAACAAGGGAAAATTAGGCAGAGGTAACCCAGATGTCAGCTGCTTAATACCCCCTCTTATAGTTTGGGCTTTCTTGCCTGTTTTGTCAATAACAGAGCTCTTTCTTTTGCTCTGTTATCTTTAAAGATAAAGAAACCACTATGTCCCGTGCATACAAACATTGCTTTTTTCTTTGTATGTCGTTTTTAGGTGATGATATATTCTGTCAATTGCACAGACTTACATAATTTAATTTCTGAAATTAAGAGCTAACGCCACTATTTTTAAATAGTGGATTTGTGTTTGTATGTGTGTGTATTTTGTCTTCTAAGTCTTCCTACTAGAGTTGGGTTTGCTGTGCACAGAGATGAAATAAAATACTTGTTTTTGGAAATGTAAAACGTTATAAAACTGCAGATATTTTGAGATATCCTGAAGTCATTTTTAATGCTTTCGATAAACAATAATTATGAGTACAAATCAGCTTTTACAGTTGTTAAGTATTCATGATGTGAGTCTTTGAAGAGTGCAGGGGAAGGTTTGGCTCACTTCCTGAGCGTTTCTGTAGGCTACCTGACTCCAATCACTGACTCACAGCATTACTTGAAGGAGAAAATAAAAAGTATGGAAGAGAGACATAAAAACCCATGGTAAACTGTTTGCTAGATCTCATTCTAACTTTTCTTTCTTCCTACTTTCCTTCTTTTCCTAGTTCATGTGAGAGCCGTGGTTGTCTAACATCTGCTGGACAAGGTTCACAAGATGACTTAGGGAACCTTTGAAGAAGTCTTAGGTCAGACCAGATTTAGGTGACGTTTCCTGAAACTTCCTCACTTCTATCAGTAGGTCTCTGTGCCCTGTCCCTTTCACCCCACCATACCTTTGACACACTCTACACTTCATGATCCTTAGACATATTTGGTGACCAGGCCAGACATGCTTAAGGAATTGAGAATGAGAATATTCCATAGCCCTTCTCTCTCTGCCTGATTGCCTGGTGGGAGCAGAGGGATGGTGCAGGGTTTGAATCTTGGGTACACAGTCAAACCATTGTCCTTGGCTCTTGCTTACATACTGTTGTGTGAATGTGTTTTCCCACCCACCTCACACCTTAGCTGCATCTAGGTGGGGTTAGGGATATGATTCATTTAGGATAACTGGATCTGCTTTAGAGTCCAGAGCTGGGTGTTGCTGAGAATCACCCTCATTGTTGAGGATCCAGGACTGGCCCCAGATACCTCTGGAAGTAGTGTGAGGTAGCATGAGCCAGTCATGGGAAGTCCACTTGCAGAAGGGAGGTGGAATTTTGGCCTGGGTGCCAGCCGGGACTTTCCTGTATTGGATGTGTTGTTCACTCTGTAACAGCTAAATGGTCGAGAAAGGCTGGGTTGAGTGGTCTTGCTTTTCCTGTGCTTGCATGGGGAAGTGTGTAGGTGTGTCACGCTGGTTAATACTGTCTCCTCATCACTACCTTAATGCAGGGCAAGTTAAGCATGAACTGCACATTCAAGTCCAGAGAGAGGAACAAAACCATACTCACTTTAGCTCTATAGACAGCTACGGGGAACTTGATGAAAAGTTTCTTAATGGTGAGTGATTGAAATGCTGTCTTAGCTTTGCACTTATGTTACAATAGACTTTTTCTATATTTCCTGCTTACTGAGAGCAGAAATTGAAAAATTAACTTTATGGACATACCTTTTCACTGAGCTCTGTTTTTAGCTCTTGGAAATAGTAATTTGCATGAATGTTATGAGCCTTTTTCAAGCAAATTTTTAAAATGTAACCTCTAGGCAGTTTTTGAAGAGACCAATAGAAAGGTTACAATTTAGTGTGTGGCTTATTTAGTGCTGTATATTTTCCTTAGTAGTAAGAATAAATTATTTCATTCTAATTAAGAGAAAATGGGAACTTAAAAATACACACCTAAAAATAATATTGTGGTGTTGAACTAGCATTTCTAAGTAGCAATCAGCAAAAATTCTCAATATCTCTTTTCTGCTAGCTATTTAGATCCCAATTTTAAGGAGAATTTCATTTTATTTCCAATTTTCATATTTTGATACTTAAAAAAAATTAGGGCAAAAGCTTATTGAGTGAAGTATTTTCTTAAATTATTTCTATTTTCCATTTTCTCACATTATCTCAATTGATTGTCCTCAGAAGAACATTTCATCTGTTAAATGTTCTCTTTTTACCAACTTGATGGAACTTTGCTGTTTGTACACAGCAAATCACAGGAGATCACAACTCAAGGATTGTTTTAAGGGTGGCCTTTAATAAAGGTCATTTCACAGTCTCCTTGCTGTCCTTCGAAAATTAGCAGATGTCTTTGGTGACCATGCAAGTTGGTAAACATTGTTCACAGAATTTGAATGAATTAGCTTAAGTAATTTGAATATATTCTGGGCCTCTTGCTTATCAATTTCTATCTTGTAATTTTTGTATATTTTGAATCATTGCTTTTTTCTTTCTAGTAAACTCCTTTTCTGCCTCAGTCATCTTATTTCTGTTGATGTCTTTCTGTTTCTTTCCAGTGTACTGCAGTGTATATTGGTATTTGTAGCTGTACTGAAAGATGCTTGTCTGGAGAACCAACTGGGCCCTGGGGTTGAGATTGCATTTTAAAGGAAGATTGGTGCCAAATAGAGGTGGTACCAAATGTACACGTAGCTTAGTCCCATGATTCATTTAAATTACAATTTTTAACATAGATCCATAGTCTGTCAGAATGAAGACCTGTAAGAGAATGATGTTGGTCATTCTCTTAAGAGGAAAATGTAGCTCTTGCCCACCTCTTCTCTTGCTGAAGAGGCCAAGATAAGATTAGGAAGTAGTTTGCCCAGAGCTTGTCCAACATTCTGATGATACTATTATGAAAGTGATTCACTTATGTTTGTTTTATGGGAACAGAATTTCTCCTATTTCATAAAACTAGGAAGAAGGCAGAAAGATAATGTGAAATTAGCAAAGAGGAACTAACAAATTTAGTCACTTTATTTAAGTGTTTGATGTTTGTAGTCCCTGTGAACCCAGTTTCTGTTTACTTTTAACTTTGGTATGGGCTCCATGGGTACATCATACCTTTTACTTGAAATCTTGCTGTATTCCTTGTCAGGACAAGTACTGTTTCCTTGATACTGTCCTATCATCCCCACAACATTAAAAAAGGGGGAGGAGATATACACACATAGACCATCACCTTCATTTGGGTACAAATAAACAAAGGAGTAAGAATTGATCACTGGGTGAATTGTTACTACTCCACACGGATGGACATAGTATTAGAATCCACAAGCCAGCTAACTTTTCTGAGTGCTAAGTGATTTTTACATGTATCTCTTCTCAGAACTGTCTTTTGAGGTGACTTATGTCGTTTTGTAGGTGGTTAAATTCGGGTGCTGAGAACTGTGGTCCCTTCAGTTCCTCAATCACATACATCTAAAAATGGACCCTGACACACTGACTCTGGGATCCTGAGTGTAGTCTAACTCTCTTTCCTGGCCTCTGTCCTACTCCACCCAGTATCCTGATGTTCAAGTAATGGGAGCAGACTAAGCCAGTCACCTAGAACAGCTAGCAGGCTTGTCCATTGTTGGGTGGAAGTGTGGGTTTGTGTTGGGAAGTCATGGAGTCCAGGCTAGACTGTGGGTTCCATGCCTGCTTGGGAGCCATATAAGGATTGCATTGGGTGGGGCAGGTGGGTCTACTAGACTCTTTACCTCAGCTGCCTCCGGGAGATACCTCTTCTTCACCAATGTCTCTCCTTCTCACATATTCTATTTTTCCCTAGCTGTGCTGGATTCTGGTGCTAGGAGATAGGGTACCCAGGGAATGAGAGAATCTCATTCACTTAAGTTCTTATTTTTCATGAACCTTTCATGAACCCTATTAAGCTCTTCCTGTCTTTCATTTTTGCGTGAACCTCACTTCTCATCTTGTGTGAGGGGAGGGCAGTTTGGGAAGACGGGGATCTGATTACTCCTGTGTATCCATCAGCCCGTTTCTTCATATTCAGCTCTGGGTGACATGTGTACCCTCTGGAGTTCTTATTGCCTCCAGTTGCTGAGCTTCCTGGGGGCTCTGCAGGGCTTCCTGGCTTACTTTGGGGCAAATGTCCCTCCCATGGCATCAGGCTTCCCTATCCTCTGTCACTACTCCTTCCTCTGTTTCTGGACTGTTTCAGTTTCACGTGTCTAGTGGTTTCAGCAAGGAGACAAAGTCATGTTTCTGTTTCCCATCTTTGTCATGTAGCATGATTTGAGGGGAAAAGGAGGCATATTAAAACCAGAAATCCTTTCTTCGCTCTTGGCTGGAACCCAGTGGCATTTTCTTCCTTTCTGGTACTTGGTAGATTCACTAGATAAGTCTAGAGTCTCAACAGCTGTTGCACATAAAGTAGCTGGTTATTAGTGTGATAGCAATTAAAGTATGTGGGGATGGTAGGAACATACTCAGTAGAACATGGTTCACTTAGAGAGGCTGGCATGGGGCATCTTGGAGAGGTGTTTTCATTTTGGGAACTTGCAATAATTGATATGTTCATACCCTTGTTATTAGAGTAGCTATTGTAAAATTTGCCTTTGATGTGTTCAAGTCAGTGTGGCTACTCTGATTGATTGTTCTTTTCACTTATTACAAGTGTTTCTGGACTTTACTGATAAGAGCCATGCTAAGATGCTGACATGGGTGGGTGAGGCAGTAACAGCCATTGCAGTTTAAATAGCCTGAGAACCATATAACATGGGACATACCTTATCTAAAAATACCCTAACGTGAAATGATAGACAAGCGAGAATCTAAGGTAGAAGACCTGTGTTTTATCAGTCTGTCATCATGCAATGTGAGAAAAGTTGAACTTTATTGTGAATACGTTTTTTTAAGCAACTACATATTATGATAAGAGGGAAAATGTCCATGCAACACATTTTTGAAATGTCTGATTTGGTGTGATTTCAGTGAGGAGGACATGTATCGTGCTGCGGATGAAATAGAAAAGGAGAAAGAATTACTTATACATGAAAGAGGGTCATCAGGTATGTTTGGAATTGTTCTGTTTATAGAGTTCTTACTCTTCATGGTAGAACATGCAGTTAAATTGTGTCTTCATTTTGTAAAATATTGACATGCACTTCCTGGGAAACATTCTTGTGCATCTGGTCTAATTTACACCTAGATATTAATTTTGCTAAAGTGAGATTGTGGTATAAATTGAGGGGGAAAGGAGGCATCTTAAAACCAAAAGTTTAAAGATGCTTCCTAAAGTTGTAAAATGTAAATGCACACATTCTTCCTGTGTCTTTACGTTCAGATTATATTTGCACTTGTGAGGATGTGTTTAGTGTGTTGACACCACCCTCTCTCAGTTCTTGATTTCCTTATATTCTTAGGGGGGGGCAGAATTAGGTTTTGAAATGTATTTCCCCTTTTAAATGAAAGGACTCACTGAGAAGTGCTTGTGCAGATAGCCACATGAACTTGAATGACTTAAAAGAAAAAAACCGAATGGTCGTGGGGTCGAAAACACCAATCCTCTTCTTGTTCTGTCTCCATTGTTCCTGTCTCCATTGTTCATGTCTGCCCTTCTCGATCAACCAGGACCCATGACTGTTAGGAACAGCCTGGGCCGCTGGCCTCCCCTGGTGCAGCCCAACCGTAGGGATTGTATGGGGAAGTACCTCCTTACTTCACTGCCTAGCCTTGTGCAGGAGCTGATTGGGGAAGCTACAGCGTGGGGATACACCATAGATGATTCACAAGTGGCATTTTCTCTCTCATAATCTCTGCTAGGTGTGTATGTTTCTGGTCTGTCTTGAGAATCGGGCTTTTGTTGACTTCATGCTTAACGAAAGTATCATCATGGGTATAGTTAGGAATAAATGGTTTAAATAGTGAGGTTTTTGAGAATGATTTCCCAGTGTTCTTCTGCACAAGGAGTTGGTGGAACCCTTCACCTTAGAAGCCATAGAACACACTTTCTGTAGTGGTCCAGTCCACATGTGTTCACCACACCATTCCAGTTCTCCACAAAGATTCAGAGGACTTATGCTTCTTCTATCTTTGTCGTCTTTGGTTCATTGCCCTTCTTGAAATAACATTTTTGTTCGAGACTGTTAATAGGAAGATTTACGTCCTTCTTAAATTTCTCCAGGTGAATAGTTAATTTTCTCTAGTCTTTCTGAAGATTTTTTTTCATTGTTTTCCACTTTCTACCATGGCTGAAAATACTATAGTCAATCTGATCCGTATGGGCAATTTGTCTTTCTCTTTGGTTTCTGTGTTCCCTTGTGGTATCTTTTTTAAGTATGGATTGGATTTTTTTTTTCCTGACATTTTGCTTGGGACATTTTTCTTTTTCAATCTAGGAGGATGCATCATTTTCATCATGAGAATTCTCAACCATTATCTTTTTGATATTGTATTTTTCCTATCCCTTTTACTCTTTCTAGATCTCTAATGAGATTTTTTTTTTTTTTTTTTTTTTTGAGACTAGGTCTTGCTATTTTTGCCTGTGGAACCGCAGGCTCTTGTTGCCCGGGGTACCACGGACTCAAGCAATCCCCAGCCTCAGCTTCCCAGGTAGCTGGGATGACAGGCACGCGCCACCATGCCCAGCTATTTTTTTTGGGATTAGGTCTCGCTACGGCCCCAGGCGGGACTCGAACCGCGATCCCTAGCCTCGGCCACTTCATAGGCTGAAGCTTACAAGCACGAGCCACCTTGCCCGGCCTCTAATGAGATATTGTTGAGCTTTCAGTCATCCAGGTCTTCAGTCACATACCCTTTCATATGTACTTTACGTCTTTTAGTCTCTTTTGCATTAGTCTCAGGAGTTTCTTCAGATCTGACCTTTTTTTTTGGTAAAGTTCTGTTTTCCCTTGAACTTGCTAGGCATTCTTTGGTGGCATATTTTTTTATTCCTGCTTTTATTTTTTAAAGAATTTTAAACAAACTCTTCTTTGATAATTCTGACAGTCTTGGCAAGTTTGATATGCCGCTTGCTATTTTTGTTTACTTCTTGTTTCTTTAGCATTCGAATCATAGGTCAGCTTTTCCCTACCTGTGTAGAATTTGTCAGTCTGACTTGAATGTGGGAGATTTGGCCTTCTTTGTTGTGGACACTCAGGTTTCACCTACATCGGGTACTTTATGATAATTTCTAGAAGTGAGTTTCCAATGTGTTGTGGTCTGAATTCATATCCAGTCTCTGTATGACAACCAACATATGGCTTTGGGTTTTTCAAGGGACAGTTCTCCGAGCCCAGAGTTCAGATGGAGGTAGAAGTTTTCTTGTGCTCTGTCTTTCTGTGAGTGACTAAAGTTTTCTTTACCTAGTCCGGGAGTCAGGAAATTATGAATCATGCCCCATGTGTCTTGCCATCTGGTTTGGTAAATTAATAAATTTTATTGTAGCATCTTTGTAACTTGACTGTTACGGCTTTCATGCCTGGTGAAGCTGACAAACTATGATTCCCAGAGCCTAGCTAAAGTCTTATTTGACTCCTTACAGGAAATGTTTATGCATCTTGCCTGAACCTACCTTCCCATTGAGAGTTCCAGCTCTCTGTATGTGGCTCAGTTTAGCTTTCCACCTTGCAATGGTCATAGTATTTATTTCTATCATCATGTGGTGGTTAAGAACCAGACTCTTTTGATAATTTCAGCTCTTTGTTACTGCTTTGATGTTTAGCATCTCTTTTTTTTTTTTTTTTTTTTTTGCCTGTAGGAGTGATCTTTCCTGAAAACCAGAAAATTTATAATTTGCAGCTAATGAAAGAAAGGCTGTTGAACACTGTAACTGTCCACTACCTCTAGCTCCTAGCCTGCAGGATAGCATGCAGTGACTGTTACTGTTAGTGACTGACCCACTACTTTACCTTGCCTCCAATTCAGTACATGATTTTAACCACAGGTGAGGTTGCTCCCTCCTCCTCCTAGTCCTGAGGTGGTGGGCCACCTCACCTTGCCCAGATCTATCTTATGTTGGAGGGATGGAGAAGGTTCTGAACTTTCCTTCTTGGGAGACCTGTCCTGAGCTGGAAGTATGTTCTCTATTTGGATACATAACACAACCTGGTTGGAGAACATGGCCCAATGTATGTCCTGGCCTCTGAATATTTTCAGTTCTAGATGCTTTATGTGGGAAGTGAATAGAAAGGCAGCTGGAAGGGAAGTCTTCCCTCCACTGAGCAGACACTCAAATATGATTGCTGAATTGAAGCATTGATGGTCTTATGGAGGATTGACTGCTCCTTGGAATTTGTGGTCTCTGTATTTAGGGGGTCACTGTCTTGTTAGATAAATGTATCTGTTTATCAGTAGATGAGTTATTTTCCTATTTTTGGTAAAAGGTTTCTTTACAAAATGATTCACAAAGAGATTTTTAAAAAATAAGTGGTTTTTACAGTTGGCGCTTTTTTCTTTTCTTTTCTTTTTTTTAGGAAAGGGTTTACCTAAACTGCAGAGAACTTAGGGACTCCTCCTCTGTGTCCCTTAATCATTCTGCCCTGGTTGTGAATGCCTGTTGCTTTTATTCTTCAACTGATCACTCCTTGAATCTGCATATTCATGGCCTTTCTATCCCCAGGGCCTACCTCAGTGCTTGTGACATATTAGATTCCCAATACATATTTTTTGAATTCAGTGGAATATAATGGTTTCTGGTTTTTATATATGACTGCCTCAACAGTAAATTTGTTGTATGGTACTTCTGTATTTATATTACAATTTCTTCACTAACATTTACTTTTTCAGTGACTGAAAAGGAACCAAGGTATACCAGAGAGCTTATTTCACTTTCTTTCTAAAACAAGCACACAGATATATGTACATGTGTGGAAAATCGGGAGACCATAAAATGAAGCCCTAAGCCTCCTCTATTAAACAAGGAAAGTTTGTAGGCCATTTTCTTCCCTGATAAAATACTTATGTCATTTGTCAGATTGTTAGTTTTATTTTTCACAAAGTTTTTATTTGTTTATGTATTCATTAATGTATTTATGTGTACTGAGTCATAATATAAACTGCATTACCAGTTGTAACCTAAAATACTTAAAAGCCAGTGGTGCAGATGAATCCTTTATTTCATATACATCTCTGAAGCTTAGAGAAGTGAAGCATAAGTTATTTTTTTTTACTTAGGAGACTATTAGTATCTGATGAGGTTAGTAGTTCTTCTAATATTAGATGTTCTGTTAGTCCTAGCTTATCAACACTGCAGTCTTTTGGATCAGGATAGGATGTAGGTAAAGATAATCACATATTTTTGTTATAGACATACTATCTTTTGGTGTAGCAGATGAAAAAGCAAATTAGAAATAAATCATTAGATGCATCTTCCCATGGCTCAAACTGTTGTCTCTTCAGTTGGGTTAGAGTGCTCTTCGGGAACACCTCCATTGTTGCAGTTCTGGATCCTGAGGACATGGCCGAGAAATGCAAGGTGCCCTGCCTGCACAGGGCTCCTGCTTTAATGTGTTGTGTGTTGCTGGGGTTGAGGATGCAGAAAAGGAAACAAATTAGATATAGGTTCATACCAAGAAGCAGCACAAGACAGTGTTAGGTGACTGGAGTGTGTGACACTGTGCTGTAGGAGCTTCAGCTGATAGTCAAGCAGAGACCTGTGTGTCCTGAGAGAGTAGCCCCATAGGTATTTGGGGATGAGCCAGTGAGTCAGATGTGTGGGAGAAATGAGGGGAAGCTGCAGGATGGCTGGAGCATTCAGTACAAGAAGTGGATCTGAGGCCAGAGAGACAGTCGGGAGGGTTGGCTGGCCCAAGGGCTTAAGCCCTTGTAGACCAGAAAGACATGGGTTCCATCCCATGCCTCAAGGCCTCTGTACTCGTGATGTGGTAAGTATCTCCTTACTTAAGTTTTAAATACTTGACTGGCCACCATGTCAGGAATATTAAGTAGGGTGTGATGACAAGGGACCTCTGGGCTTTTATCTGCGGTAAGGTGAGGTTGGTCTGGATCTGTCATTAAGCAGTGATGGAATTCTGAAATGTTTTAGAATGAAGTGAGAGAAAAAGTAAACCTCAAAGAAATCAGTATTATTACTCTGATGATGCTTTATTTTATTATTTCTCCTCCTCCCCCACTCCATTTATTTATTTACTTGATTCTTTAACAGAACTCCGATTAAGTGTAGCTCCTGAAATGGATATCATGGACTACTGCAAAAAAGAGTGGAGAGGAAATACACAGAAGGCAACGTGTATGAAAAAGGTATGCTGCTGGGACACATGTGTTCAACCTGTGGGATTGTTATGTCCTCTATTTTTAGATGTTAAGATAACTGCTATTAGATTCTGTAAATATCGGTTTTCTAATTTTACAGATGAAGAGAGAGACTCCAAAGACAAGGGACCAGTTTTGAGTCATAGCATTAATATAGAATCGGCATCAGCTGTCTAGTAACCTGATTTCTTTGGAAAACATTTAAACGACTGTACTGTTGAGTTGAGCAGCCTTGGTTCTCATCCTCGGGTCCTTTGGGAAATCCTCTCTACCCTGGTGGTAAAAAACTCGGGAATGGACTGACAGATGCCCACCTGCTGTCCCTACTGAGTTGGTTTCCTGTGCCCTCCAATCCTAGGTACCTGACACTGCAGAGGAATCTGGATCTGCCTCCTTCCATCCCAGGTGCTGTTCCCTCCTCATCTCATTCCTTAGGTTGGCGCCTCCAAGGTGTATCATACCTGGGATTCCTGTGAAATGGTCCCACTGTGACTGGGCTGGGTTGTCACTCCATTCAGACCTCCAGACCCCTCTTGGGTACAGCAGTCATAGGTACTCAGTGTTGGGTCCCTCTTGAAGAACCTTGAATGCAGAAGTCTTTGGTATTTTGAACCCTGGACAGTTGCTGTTACATGTTTCTGAGCTCGAAAAAATGATAGTTTCAATCTTAAAACTTCCTACTACCTCTTGTAACCTCTGGGTTATATACTTTGTCCATTTTTCTCTTGGGATTATTTACATTATGAATTTGAATGCACTGCATTATGAATTTGAATGTATTACTCACCTGTTATCTTTGATAGACATCTTTCTAGGTTTTATTTAGAACTGTATTACTTAGGATTTAAAAATTTTCAAGTAATATTTTTGCTTTTTTTCTTCAGAGCTTGGTTTGTAGAAATATTAGATATCTTCTAGTAGGTCCCTCAGCTGCCCCACCTGTTCTACAGTAGGCAGACCTTCCTTAGGATGTAGCTGCCATGGCCGGCATCCTGGGAGCAGGTTGTGGACTCTGTTTTGTGCACTTCTAGCCTGTAGATTGTGTTTCAGGCACTGTTAGAGAACTCGATCACAAAATACCTGGGGCCCATAGTTCTTGTTGGAGTGTGAAAACATCTTGATTCATGAAGTCATCTGCTGAAATGTGTGTCAGCCACTAAGATTTTCTAACCGTCTCCAGGTCAGTGTTAAGCTAAGCAACCAGAAAGCCAGATAGCAAAGCCATATTTTTTGTTCTTCCCCAGAAATGCTCTCACTATTTTACAACGTGACCTCATTCTTTTTAGAGGATGTGTTCAAATAGTTAACGTCTTAAGTTCATGACTGTGAAGATGTATTAAATTATCCAGATATTCTGTAATTTGGATAGCATCCTTAAAGTCATTGCTTTGTAATTTTAGCTCAAGGGAAAGATTGTACCCTGTAGTTGTGCTCTTGGGGATAGTAAATACTTGGAGGCATATCATGAAAGCTTGTTGCATCAGCCCCTGGGACCTGGCACGTGTGGATTTCAGTACTTTTTAGTGTGTTTTCATCTCATTGTCTATTTTTGTTTTGATATTTTGAAGTGTGTATAAATCTAAATTTAGTTGCACAAATTTGATTCTCACTTCTCAAGCAGCACAAGGCATAGATGCATCTGAAAGGTTGCAGTTCAGTTTGTTCATGTGCATCTTCTGGGGTCTTTCGGGTCTGCCCTGGGAAAAAGGTGGATATTAGTGGATATGTATCTGCTTGATGGGTCTTTGTATGTTGCAGTAGGTTATTTTTGTTTTTTTTCTTTTGTTGTTTGTTTGTTTGTTTGTTTGTTTTGAGACTAGGTCTCACTATTTTTGCCCATGGAACTGCAGGCTGTCATTGCCCGGGGTACCACAGACTCAAGCAATTCCCAGCCTCAGCTTCCCAGGTAGCTGGGATTACAGGCACGCGCCACCACACCCAGCTATTTTTTTGGAACTAGGTCTCGCTACGGGCCCCAGGTGGGACTCGAACCATGATCTCTAGCCCCAGCCGCTTCATAGGCTGAAGCTTACAGGCACGAGCCACCGTGCCCGGCCAAGGTTATTTGTAATAAAGTTCAACTCAAAATTTTATTATTGGAAAGAAGTACTTTACATGTGTACTTAGAACATTATCCTATGACTGAATCTTGAAATGACTAGTAATGAGGATCAAAGTCTTGGGTCCACTAATGAGGAGGGTGGCATCTTCTGTGTGTAAGTAAGTGCCTGCTGAGTGGCCCCAAGGCAGAGCAGACCCATACTCTGAAAGTGCATGAAAGTGCCCATGGGATCAGATCTGTGGATGGGAGACACAGCCAAGTCAGTGCCGATGTCTGAGGGTGTCTGACCTGAGATGTCAGGTCCCTGGGTACGGGGACCAAGTCATTAGATTCTGCAGTAGCCATTTTTGGTGTTTCACAGCAGTCTGTTTGGATGGCTGGTTTTGAGTGACAGCATGTTTGCATTTCCTTGTTTCACTTCCAGATAGAACAAGAATGACACTTGTCCACTTTTAATAACAGTCTAACAGAACTATCCAGGCATCTTCTATAGTAGAGACTTTTTTGATATATTATGGAAACCAGAAATTTTGTGTTTTTTTGAGATACATATAAACTTAGTGCATCTCTTTTCTATCTCTTTATTAAGGAATCTGAGGCAACTTAAGCCCTTCAGAGTGTTGGTTATCAGTGAGTTACAGCAGTTGCCTAGAGCAAGGTGTAGTTAATTGGTGCTTGAACAGCATGGTTTGAGCTATGCAGCTCCACTGTTCCTGAATTTTCTTGTAAACAGAGATTGTAAACTTTAAATACTGACAAGAACAGTCCTGTACTGTAGATGTAAATTTTTTTTCCTCTCACAATTTTCTCAGTAACATTTTCCTTTCTCTCGCTTGCTTTGTTATAAGAATACTATATATATGATTTTACATAATCTTGCGTGTTTTGTATATAGAAACTGTGTTGACTGCTCATGTTATCAGTAAGTCAACAGCAGACTCCTAGAAGTTTAGTTTGGGGAGACTCAAAAGGTTTAAGTAGATTTTCAGCTTCCTTAGTGAAGGGGGATCAGTGCCCCCATGCCTTGCAGTGTCCTACGATCAACTTTGGGGGTGACTAAAGTTTAAATAATACTTGATATATTATTTTGTAAGTTTTGGCATGCTATATCTGCTATACATGTTGATATGTTGTATGATACTAACATTGTTACTCTTCTTTTGTTCAGTAAAAAAGGAATTAGTGTTTTCCATGGAGGACTCAACTCGTCTTGTTTCCATTCTCCCAGCCATCAGAGGCACATTTTTTCCATGAAAATAAGACTGTCTCCACTCTCTGAAGTCAGTGATGATCTTTCTGAACCCTTTAATGCTTTAATCTAGGGGTACGAGGAGGTGTCTCAGAAATTCACCTCCATCAGGCGAGTCCGTGGAGACAATTACTGCGCACTGAGGGCCACGCTGTTCCAGGCCATGAGCCAGCCTACTGCGCCACCCTCCTGGCTGCAGGACCCAGAGCTCACGCTGGTACGCTGCTGCTGCAGGTTTGAGTCTCAATGTTTCCACTTGACTTTGTGAGAACTTTTCTTTTCTCTCATGGTACCTGTTAGTGATGTCTGCAGTGTGTGACATCAGCATGTTGGCTTATTTAGCTCTGTGTGGCGTGTGACCATAAGAGTCATAGAGCAACCTTCGAAACTGGTGTTTTCAAGAAAAGATAAAAATGTTAGAATTATTTGAACAATTCAGCTGAATTAGCTGTCCTTTGAAGCTGTCAAACACGCGTAGGGTCAGTTTGCCCTTGGTGTGAGAATTCCTGTTCAGGAGGCTGCATATGGCGCTGAGATCTTGCCAGGTGTTAGAATACAAGTCTCTGTAATTCTAGCTCCAGTTATAGAGATGAGCATTCCTGCAAGGTGTGAGGAGTGTTGACTTCCTGGGCAACTGACTGCTACACTGAAGGAGAAGTGATCTGGTTTTTAGGACATGAAAAGGAAATGGAAGATTTAGACTGTTTCTCCTCATTCTGAATTCAGTGGAAGAACCCCCAGATTTTGCTTCTGCCAACCTGGCCTTGCTTTGTTCGCTGCTCAGAAGGTTGATTTTTGCCTACACCGCCCCTCTGGCCATTCACCCACCCCTCACCCTGTGTGCCCATCTTGACTTCCTGTGTGTTCTTCCTGTTTCCTTGCCATCCCAGTCTCATCTGGGTTGAGTTGATTATTTGACTACCACCCTGACCTTGGAGATACTTGGTCTGACTGTTCTTAAATTGGCACAATGCCTTTGTGCGTAAAAAGGGATTTCCTTAAGGCAAGGGCCCTTATTTTCATCTTCACTAAGTCCTTTCATGTATCTGAGTAGGTGGAACTGTGGCCGTGAGTGCTTTTACTGGAATGGACTACATACCAGAGTCCTACTGCTGTTCGCTGAAGGGATGAGCCATGTGTCCCTTTAATTACAGTAGTGAATGCTAGAACAGTAGGTACTTATTAGAGAAAACAGACTTTTGTAGACTTGATGTGCAGATGAAATTACACCCAAGCTAATTACTTGCTATTGTTTTCTTCTTTTTTTCTTTTTTTTTGAGACTAGAGCTCACTATTTTTGCCCGTGAAACCGCAGGCTCTCGTTGCCCGGGGTACCACAGACTCAAGCAATCCCCAGCCTCAGCTTCCCAGGTAGCTTGGATCACAGGCGCGTACCACCACGCCCAGCTGTTTTTTTGGAACTAGGTCTCACTACGTTGCCCTGAGCGGGACTCGAACTGTGATTCACGATTCCAGCCGAAGCTTCCTAAACTGCCACTTACAGGCATGCGCCACCATGCCCGGCCTGTTTTCTTCTTTAAGCTTTGCTTCTTATTAAATCTTTTTTATTCAGTCTCTGTTCAGTCTCTGTACTGAGTAGGAAAGTTCAGTCTCTGTACTGAGTAGGAAAAATGATCGTATGTTCCATGTGTTATAACTACTAAATATATTTGAAGTTATAGGCACCTTTTTATTTCTGACTAAATAATTCTAAAGTCATTGTTGTTTCCTTATTTTCTTTATCACTTGCTAATTTGTGGACTTTCTTTGGTATTGCCGCATCTCCCAAAAGTACAGTCATGCACTGTGTGATTATTCTAGCAATACTTGAGCACTGTATGGAGGCTATGAGGACCAGAACGCTGGTCTCAGTTTCCTTTGGTGGGGTTAGATGTTTTGGTCTCGAGGTAACAATGCTGAGTACTGTGCTTGCTGTTTGACTACTGCTGCAGTGTCATGTGGAGCCCAGGTGGGCTCTGGGCTTTCCTTCACCTCCTTTCCCAGCTCAGGTCTGTCTAGCCACTAGCATCTGCTTAGCTATACTTTTACCCCCTTCCTTTTAATTTTTAAAATTACCAAGTTTGTTAACAGAGGAAGCACTGCTAGATGTTTCAGGTACAGCTGTACTTATTTACACCCGCTTATATTTCAGCTTCTTGCCACTTGAGAATATTTTAGCTTTTTTTTTTTTTTTTTTGAGAGTAGGTCTTGCTATTTTTGCCTGTGAAACCACAGGCTCACGTTGCCCGGGGTATCATGGACTCAAGCAACCCCCAGCCTCAGCTTCCCAGGTAGCTGGGATTACAGGCACGTGTCACCACGCCCAGCTATTTTTTTGGAACTAGGTCTCACTACATGCCCCAGGCGAGACGCGAACCTCGATCCCTGGCCCCCAGCCATGGCTTCCTAGGCTGTCACTTACAGGCATGCGCCACCATGCCCGGCATAGTTTAGCTTCTTAATGATAAACCTGAAGGTTTGCAACCCAACTACCCACTTGTTGCAACACAGTTCTGCTCTTGGGGGGTTAATTGGTGGTCATTTGTTGTCATGAGATGAGGGGACACAACACCACCCTTCACTAGTAAGAAACTCTGCTTTGTTACATCCCTATTGAAGATTTCTTTTTCTTTTCTTTTTTTTTTTTTTTTTTTACAGAGGAGAAACCACTCTAATTTCAAATGCTTGCTACATATTGAAAAGGTGAAACTGGAATTGTGTTTTTGTGAAAGGGGCTTAGAGGCCCAGATTCTAGTAGGACTGAACACGTGGTCTCGTTGGGACTCTATAACTTAACTCACTCAGTTTCCACAGTGGCCAGTGTCAGAATGACTTGTTTTTTAGGGGTCTTTTGACTCGGGAGTACACTTTCTTTTTCCTTTCTGAATGTTAGAGGAGTGAAGTGACATGCCTGTTCCCAGTCTAATTATGTGGTTGTTCTCCTGACATACCCTTTCCATGGGGCGCATTCAAGTTCCCATGTTTTCATCAGTGGAGTGGGTGTGGTGTCCTAGCTTGTCTGTCAGGTCCTGTTGGTGGTTAGAGGGAACGGAACAACAAACATTCCAGGAAAACAGGAAAAGGACCAAAATAGTTGTTCAGCGGCCCTCCACCTTTAGTGCACAGGGCCTCCACAGCCCCTAATTCCCACCCCTCCTCCTTCTGGGTGTATTTTATCTTAGACTTGATGAGGCAGTTAAAGTAGATACAGTGTTGTTTCTTACAATACTGGAACTTTAAGTCTGTGTGTTACATTAGAAATTAGGTTTTCATTTTGTAATCTGCAAAAGAGCAGGTCTTATTTATTCCGACCATCATTGCACAGCGACTTCTGAGTGAGGCTTGAGGTAGTGGTCAGAATGTTGCCAGTGAGCCCAGTAGGTAGCTGGGTGGCTTTGTGCAGGGGATCCTTAGAGAGGACAGCCTTACTGGCTGTGTTGGGTGCCCACAGGTAGAGTTTTGTTTCAAAGCCCAGATTGCCAGTTCACTGTCAGGAGCCCTCCTTAAGCAGGCAGTTTCTGACTTTCTTTGCTTCCAGATTTAGATCCTCCATCTTAAACCCCGTGATGGATTTGCAAGAATTGATTCCAGAAAACAAAGGCAGGTTTGGCAGGTTTTGTGACCTACCTTGTGGTAGACTTTTGTGAACATTAACACTCTTTATCTCTCTGTTTGATATTCTAGTTGCCAGAGAAGCTCATTAGCAAATACAGCTGGATCAAGCAGTGGAAACTTGGACTGAAATTGGAGGAGAAAAGTGAAGACCTAGTTGATAAAATTAAGGAATCCCTCACTCTGCTAAGGAAGAAGGTGTGGTACTGTGCTTTCCTTTCTCTGATAAATTTAGTGCTCTCCTTCCTCATGGCCCAGCAGAATACTCTTATCCTCTCAGGGAATTACCAAGTGCTTGTGACTGGTTTTTAAGCAAACGTATTGTGAATGAACACAAACTGGGGTCTTTGGTGAAAGGAAAACTATCAGCAAAAGGTCGTCTTGACAGAGATAAGTTTAATGAAATGTTTAACTTTCCTCTTGTCAAATGTTTCCAAGTCATGAGAAGTTTGAGGATATCATTTCGTTCTTATTTCTTACAGTGATACAAATTCACATTCATCAAATTCTTCCCAGTTATGTTCGTTTTAAGATTCTGACTATTACATAATTTTCCTCCCTGATAATTGTCCAGTGACTAGATCTTGTCTTGTTCTTTGCAAACCATCCTGAGGTTTCTCTGACATGGAAGCCTGCTGCCTAGGTGGTGAAACTGCTCCCTTTTTTTAAGGCATTCTACTCTCATTGGGTCATGTCCTGAGTTGAGGTCTGTTGGACATTCTAGGTTTTGTAAATGGAGGTCAAAGCTGGAGAACAGTCAGCCAGTCATGGGACCCAGTTGTTTGGCATGCTGCTCCGTTGAGCAGGTATAGCTGTACTAATCCCACCAAAGGAAACTGAGACCAGAGTCCTGGTCCTCACTGCCTGCTGCTCCGTTGGACTTTCAGCTCCATAAGAGATGGTCCTATTCATTACTCAGAACCTGACATAATGGACAGTAAGTGAACTGAGGGCCTTAACTTAGCAGCGTCTAGTTTTTACTTACAAGAATAAGAATTACTTACTGGGAAAAATGCTGTCAGAGGAAGACTAGTCATAAAGAAACAGTATCAAGAGAAAGGAAGAGGGATTCTGTTCTTGATACAAGTGTGGAGCTCAGGATTCTTGGGCCTGGACGCCCATGCCTGCACCATCTTTGCTTAGTAAAGGAGTGAGGGCAGTGCTTTGGCTTGTGGGTAGGTAGGAAGGCTCTTCATCTCAGCCACTGGTGACAGTTAACTTTTCATTTCTCCTTTAAGATCTTATAAAATGTAGTTTTTGTTACATTAGGTGTATCTGCTGTAACCAGATTCTCAGTTTTAGGAATGTGTGATTCCAGTTTACAATAACATTAAAGCTTATTAATCATTTGAATTAGCATCACCAGCGCTTCTGCTGTGCCAGGCTGTATACTGAAAGTGTTGTGTATGATTTAATTCTCAGTTACCAAGGTGTTATTGCTGGGTTTATCCCCACTTTACAGATGCTCTGAAAAAGCCCCCAACTGTTTGATGATGATAATGGACCTTGTTCCATCCTCACTCTGTGATTCTAGTGGCAAGCTCCTGCTGCCATCTTGGCTGCTGCTAGATAATAGAGAAGCAGCTTACTTCTGAAAAATAGGAGTAGTTTGCTTCTAGTTTGCTTCTAGGTCACTTCTGGAAAATAGCAGAAGTAGCTGACTTTTGGAAAATAGATGTTCCAGTTTTCAGCCCAGATATTGGAGAAAGTTGTGACACAGTCATTGCCACTAAAGTTCGCCTTTGAATTTGAAATTTTAGTGCTTCTCAAGAGGGACGGGTTTTAGTCTTTATTTGTAAGAGCTGTTTTTGTGTTGACATCTGTTATCCTCATTCACTTGAAGGCACATTTGTAGTGTTTTCTTGTTCTCTTCAAGGGTTTACCTGTATTAGCTGAATGCCTAACACCAGGAGTCAGTAGAGTTTCCTGAATGGATGTAGTCATTTGACTCTCAAGTGTACCCAGGAATTTTAAGAAGTCCCAAGGGTAATTTAGCAGTCTTCACATTTTTGACATCATATATCCCCCTTTGCCCATCTTTAGGTGTGAAGTTGGTGTGGTGTTTCTGGGTGGTAACTGCCCTGGTCAGTGGCCTTCAAGGCAGGAAGAGTACTTGAAGCTGCCCTCAGAGCTTCATCCACAGGCCTGCAGACACATTACCTCCTGGAAGTAGTTCTAACCCACGGCTTCACTCTCATTGCCTTGGAAGCTAGAGAGTCTAAGTTTGCCTTCCACAGCTCTGAGGTTCTCCTTAGTGCCTTGTACTTTTTGTTAATGGAGGGGAAATGGAATGAGGACTTTGTGTGACTAAAGAGCACCATTATTGGGGATGGAAATGTTAACACTGTGAGCGAGTATTGGTACAAACCCATGGTCGCCTGCTTTTGAAAAAAAATTTGTTTTTCTTGTTGTACGGAAGTGTGCCAGGGATGTTTATACCAAAAATTTGAGGATTATGCGATTTTCTTATTGCAGTGGGCAAGCTTAGCGGAAATGAGAACTGCTGAAGCGAGGCAGACAGCTTGTGATGAACTGTTCACAAATGAAGATGAGGAATATAGCCTCTATGAAGCTGTAAAGTTTCTCATGCTAAACAGAGCTATTGAACTATATGATGATAAAGAGAAAGGGAAAGAAGTGCCCTTTTTCTCTGTGCTTCTGTTTGCTCGGGACACATCAAATGACCCTGGCCAGCTGCTGAGGAACCATCTAAACCAGGTGGGACACACTGGTGGCCTTGAACAGGTGAGTTGTATCTTTGGGAATATATTGACTTCAAATAGTAACTTTAACCTGCACACATTATTTCACAGTTTATGTCAGTCAGGATTTCAGGAGCAGCTTAGTAGGGTATTTCTGGCTCAGGTCTCAAGGCATAATATCATTCAGCTGGGACTGAGGGTCCACTTCCAAAATGGTTTACTCACTTGGCTGGTTGGCATGAGGTCTCTATTCCTTTATGATAGTAATGGAAAGTTCTTCTCCACGCTGGCCTTTCCATAGGGCTGTTTGAAGTGTCCTTGTCACGTAGTAGCAGGCTTCTCTGAGAAAGTGATCCAAGAAGAGAGCAAGGGGGAAGCCACACTCTGCTTTAGTCTTGGAAGTCAAGCCAGTCATCCCCACAGTTAACAGGAGAACATTAGACTCCACCAGGTAGCTGGGCTGACAGGCGTGTGCCACCACACCCAGCTGTTTTTTGGAACTAGGTCTCTCTATGGGCCTCAGGCGGGACTCGAACCGCAATCCCTAGCCCCTGCCGCTTAATAGGCTGAATCTTCCAGGCACGAGCCACCGTGCCTGGCCTGGTTTGGATTCTTACCAGCTATGTCTCAGAATCCCATTGCTCTACATTTTCACCAACATTTCATTCTGCTTTTAATAAGGTAAAGTTCATATACCATAAAATTCATCACTTCACAGTGACTTTCTATACATTTACAGTGTTGTGTGTTAGTAGCTGTGTCAAACTCCAGTTGTTTCCATCACCTTTCAGAAAATGAGCTGTGCCCATGAGGCAGTCCATCCCGTTCTGTGGCTGTTGAGCTCAGAGCTGTCGTGGGATCACTGCGCTGACTCACTGCATGTGGACTTGCATGCCCTGAACCACATTTGGTGTGCTCATCCTATTTACTTTTTGCTCAGTGAAGCTGGTTGTTTATTTTTTGTTGATAGTGAGAGTTCTTTATATATTCTGGAGGCAAGTCCCTTATCAGACATATGATCCATTCCAGAGGGTCTACTTTTTCATAATGACCACGTAGAAAAGGAAGGGAGGAGGGTTTCGGTTAGGCCATGTTGTCTGCACACCTTGGGACTCCTGGGATGAAGCAGGTGGGCAGCTACAGCTGACCATGTGTCTTCCCTCAGCACAGTCTGCTCTCTCTTCAGGTTGAGATGTTCCTTCTGGCCTACGCAGTGCACCACACCATCCAGGTGTATCGGCTCTCCAAGTACGGCACTGAAGAGTTTGTCACAGTCTACCCTACTGAGCCTCCACCGGACTGGCCGGTAGTGACCCTGATCGCTGAGGACGATCGGCACTACAACATCCCTGTCAGGGTGTGTGAGGAGACAAGTCTCTGAGAGATACCAGTGATGCAGCCACATGTGGAGGCAGCTCTTGGGCTTGGGCCTCAGGTCTCTAGGTCTCTTTTTATGAGAATGCTTGGGTCCTGTGCCCGACTGAACAGGAATGTTCTGAAGACTCATTTTTGACAATAAGAAAACCAAGTTTATACAGTGTGTTTCGGGGCGCACCTGTTGGAGGGTGCAAACTATATCTTTTTCATAAAAGAAATACTTTTATCTCAGAGGACACTCATTTTGGAGAGCAGTATGTTCTCCATGTTACAAATCAAAGCTCACTCTAATAGTAAACTGGTTTTCAGGTTTTTTTTTTTTAAAGATAGTTTTTTTTTTGTTTTGGTGGCAGTGAATCTCATGCCCTTCCCATGCTGTGTGCTCTAATTCTGGGATGGAGTCTGTTAACACAGTCTTAGTCACCTCTTACTCTGTTAACACAGTCTTAGTCACCTCTTACTCTGTCCAGCAGTGGTTTAGGTTTGCTTATTAAGTAAAGCTATTCTGAGCATACTGTCTAATTGAAGTTTTAAAATTAGGTCCAAAAGTGAAGGACTGGAGGAGTTATGGGAGGGATGCAGTGACTCCTGGCAATCCATAATGTGGTGACACCCTGGGTCAGGGACACCCTGGCTCTGATGCACAGTGCAGGGTGTGCTGTCAGCTGGTGAGTGCTTCCAGCAGTGAGTGCTGGTGTCAAGAATTAACCCAAGTTTCTAGTTCTTCAACTCAGCCGTTTTAGAATCAAAACAGATTGTAGGAGCTGCTTGCTTTTAAAGGAGGAAATTAAGGCCGGATGCATTTCAAGCTCGCATTCGATTTGAGAGGTGAGTGAGGATGAAACCAGCCTTCCAATGACTGCTTTTGAAGCTGCTTCCATTGCCAAATCCATGTAACTCCCCTGTTTGGCGGGACATGATAGTGGAATATCTCAGACTTCTCATAAGCAAGCTTAAACAGAAGCATGTGTTCAAATTAGTGCAGGGGTCCAGGTGAGCTGTCCTACTCAGGATTTGGTTAGGGAAGCCTGAGAGGTAGCCTTCGCACCTGCATGCTATGGGCCTGGATCCTTCACTTAGGCATGGACTATGAACACTGGTGGCAGGAATCAGGCACAGCCTTCTTAGAACTGAATCAGCAGCACCTGAATTGCCTCCATCTATGGAGCTGTGTTGCCTGCAAGTACTGAGCTTTATTTTCTAGTAATTAATATCTTTATTTGGGACCCAATTTAATGTAGTTTATAAGCTACCTAATCTGTATTTTGGGGATTGGGGAACCTTTGTCATTAAAATACAGGTTTTACTTTTACTTCAGAATTAAAGTTCTTATTTGAGAGAACTCAAAAGACACATACAACTATGCAGACTGTTACACTAGTGTTTTCCTCATTAACCTGGTCAAGAGTCACCACATTTTTATGGATGTTATTCATTACAGTATTTGAATAAAAATTGAGCGTTAAATGTGTGACTAGTTGAAGAGGTTATATTTTCCACTGTGAAATGCAAGGGTGCCTGGAATAAGGAAGTTCCTGGAAGCCAGATTAAAGTTACAGGAGTGGTTTGACTTTGACTTTGATGCTTCGATACAGTGTTTTTGCTGTGACAGGAAATGTGTAACCGTTTGGTCTTGAATATTTTTGAAAGTACAACTTCAAACATCTAGGCTATAGGGTCTGTGTCCCCAGGTGGTGCATGGACTGATCACTGGTCCTGTCCACTGTTGAATTTAATAATATGAGACTTGTGGTCATGTATCTTTGCACTTTGAAAATGTTCTAATCTTAGTGAACATTGACCTAGACTTGACTGGGTAATTGACTGTTTACATTTCATGCTTTTAAAATTGTTCTATGTGAAGTATTGTGAGAATGGGTTAAGAAACTTGATAAAAATACAGAAGGATGTGTTTATTTTAATTTGTTTGTTAGACCTTATTAGATTCTGCCTCAGACTGTTTTCCAACATAGAAGGATGAGAGAGGCAAAGCTCTCAAAGAAACAGTGCTTCTGAAAATCAAAATGATTTACCATCTTTAGAAATAACATTCCTTTTTGCAACATGCACTTGCAGTTTCTCAGAGTCTTCATTCCATTTCTCATTCTGATTTTGGGCTGGGCAGGTTATAGCAACCTGATGGAAATTAAATTGAGATTAGATGGAGTCAGGGGATAGTCTAGTTAAAGAAGGCTCTAAAATGACAGTGTATTAGAGGAAAGAGCAGGGATTGGAACTACATTGTATTTACTTTCCAGTCCGGTGTTGATTGCAAGAACTGAGAGCTTTTGGACCTTAAGTTCCAGGTGGGAGCTGTTTGAGGTAGACTGGGAATGTAAAATCACCTTCCTAAAACTAAGGGTCCCCAAATCCCTGACAAAACCTACAAGAATTCCCTTGTAACAAGGTCTGGGGAATTGACACTCTTTCATCTGAACTCCCTTTTCTGGTTCTCCACGTCGTGGAGAACCAGAAGCTACTTCTATACATGCTGCCTCTATAGATGGCACCCAGATATGGGGCAGAAATGAGGCAGCCCAGGACAGAAGCCCAGTGTGTGCTCTCAAATTTGGGATCCAAGCATTGTGTGATTTGCTTCAAAGTGTTACGGTTCCTCATCCTTAGAATTAACTTACTTAAAGAACCAACAACAGGCCTCACCCCACTTATTTTGTTGAGCCATGTGCACTTGTCTGATAAAGTTGTTCTTGGCTCAAGGAAAATGGACATTGGCTTTGCATCCTTTATTCTATTTCTTTTCATTCTAGAGCTTATCAGGTGAAAATTTCTCAGGCTGTAGGACTCTTGACACCTCTGTTGCAAGTAACAACTGTTGTGGGATTTTACCCCCCCCCTTTTTTTAAAAAAAAAAAACAAAAAAAAACAGGCTGTTATTTCTCTTGCCTGACCCTATGGTGCTATTTACCTTAAGAATCTGTCATGACTTTTTGAAGTTCCTACAGATAATGACTGTGAACTACTGTGTTGCCTTTAATGACCCAGCACGCTCACCATCACAGCTCACAGAGGAGGCTGACTTCATGGTTGTTTCCTTTTGAACTTAAAATGCAGTTTGATCATCTTCTTCTCTTTTTAAGCAGTGCTTTCAAGGCATTCCCCTTTGAGAGCCAGAAATTATTTTCAGAAATATAAACCTTTGGGGGAATCTTCCTTGTAGGCCTACATAAAAATGAATGCCTTAAAAAAAAAAATCTGTGATTTTTAAAAAGCAATAAAAAGGAAGACTCACTTTACTGTCTGAAGTGAATATTAAATGTATGCAAAAGGTATAACATCCCAAGTGGGTTAGCTGAGGCAGAGATAATGTTAAGTCATTTAAAAAGAACTGAAGGAAGCTGTGAACTGAAGATGAAACTGACTGTAAATGAAAAATGTCACTGAAAGCTAAACAACCAATGCCTGAGTTTCGAGCTTTAGTTAAGTAAGGATGAAAATCTGAATGAGTGCAAAGATTTCTGTGAATGCATTCTGCAAATTCTGTTTGGCAGTGTCCCTGTGTAACAGCAATATACTATTTCATGCTTCACTCTAGGGTAACAATTTTTGTCAGTGACCTCTTCTGAGAGGGAGACCAGGGAGCCAGTCCTCAGTTGTGTGGTGAATAAAGACACATTACACAGCATCAGTGCTTATGATATACTGTTAGTGTCTGGGATCCTCAAAAAAAAAAGCACAAAGTAATAAGCCTTGTTAACTTTCCACCACCCTTGGAGGCAGTAGCTGTCATTGTGAGGTGGGTTGAGCCAGTGGTGGAGGGGTGTGTGTGGTCTGCAGTCACATCATGACTGCATGTTCACAGGGTCTCACAGTTTGGGGGGGAGGGGTAGGGCACAGCAGCAATCAGGAGAGTAGAGTGCTGTATTTTTTTCCCCCACAGTGAATTAAAATGTACTGGGAATGGTGGAACGAGTTAGTGGGTGGGCTTATTCAGCAGTCTCTGTTTACGTGGTAAAATGTCCACATGTCAGTTGTCATCTGTTCCAGACAACATCCCCTGAGGTCTGTATGGTGTGGAGCCCTGCTTTCCACCTTTAGCCATGGCTGGAATATTGGCTCATGGGTGGGAATCCTGTCTCCGTCATCTTTTGAGTCTTGTTTTCAGTGTCAGAGACCGAACCGACTTGAGGCTTTGCTGTTAATCCTCTTCAGCACCAGTGTGCTGCAGATTATATAAATGGAAAACTAAAAATAAATGTTAAATGAGAACTTGAAACCTGCCTGTGTTTCCATGTGACTTACTTGGCGGACTTGGGTAGAGCATGGTCCAATACCTTCGCTTCCCAGCATCCTCCAACACCTGCAGGGCCTGTAGCCCATGGTAAACGCTCCCAAAAAAGAGGTACATGACTTTGAACTTGCGTTTGGACTTAGTCCCATTCTCATTCCCTGAGACTACATGTGCTTAGGCCAGTTCATACCCGCCTTGCACCTCAGTCCTGACCTCCAGTATAGTCTGCCCTGGTAGAGGTGTGGATGAGGTGAACACAAGTGTCTTACTTCAGCAAAAGCAGGTGGCAGCCAGGAGAGGTGGTGATGTGTGCAGTGTTCCTGTGTCCTGAGCCATTCGAATCCTCCGAAGGAGCAGAATTTGTCGCTTGGCCTGTGAATCAGATGGTCATCATAGGAAGCCAATCTAATCAATCACAAGGGAGACTGCTTTCCAAAGTGTTCTTGGGAGTGGAGAATAGAGGCTGAGCCTCTAGTGGAGACCTGCCTCTTGCCAGTCAAGAAAGGGAATCTGCAATCTGCAGAGTGGTGCTGGGAACCCTGTGGTCCTGAGGAACCCTGGTGTGGGGGCTGGGCAGCCATCAGGAAGCAGGGCCAGGTTGGCCATGGGCACCCAAATAATAAGCTATATTTTTTGATTGCACATATATATACACACACACCTATATGTGTATATATATCACTTTGTCTACCCCAAGGCTCTCCCACCACCCTGTCACCCACAAAACATCCTTCTCTCTGGTGCCCTCTCCCTTTCCCACTCTTACCCCGATCCCTGTTTCCTGCTCTATGCCTCAGTTCCGTTGGCTATTTTATATTTTTCTTGTTCTTTTATTTTCCCTGTTGGCCTCATATAAGGGAGATCATCCTGTATTTCTCTTTTTCTAGTTCTTAAATATTTTTATAACCATCAAATGATCAAGAAACTACTGATCGTGTTAGGTGCGAGCAGACTTGCACATAGGACATAATCTGCCTTTCATCTCTGTCTTCCATGCTTGGGCATCCTTAACCCCGGCCTCTCAGTTTTGTCTCCCCTCCCAGTGCTAACCATGAATGGCCTGTTAATGATCTGGGTTTGAAGGGTTGATTGTAGACATGCCACTGCCCCCCCTCCCCACTCCGTATCCTCTCCCCTGCGTAACTCCAGGAGCCAGAGCAGTGTGTTCCTTGGGTTGCAAGGCCACCAATGATGCTGCCCCTCAGCTCCCTGGGGCTCTTTGAGGAGCTGAGCCTCTCCAAGCCCTGCGGCCCAGCCTCAGAAACCTGAGAGACAGTTGTATGTTCCTTTACATTCATAATACAACTGATTTCATAACAGAAGTTGACAATACTCGATAATTTCAAGAGTACAAATGCTTCCACCACCGTCTTCCACCAGAGCTCCAGTCCCACAGCCCTGTCACCTGCTCCTCTGTCCCCTCCTCTCATCTGGTAGCTGGTATATTTTTCATAGTCTAAATATTGCTCTCTCTTGTCTTGCCAGTTTGTTTCTTTGTTTCTTTGTTTTCTGCAAGTACAGATCACAGAGCCCTTCTAATGTACTTCGGTGAAGTGTCATCCCGGTCACCTTATCCTGTCATCCCCAGAGACACAATCTCATATTCCCTAGTGGCTGAGTAGTAATACTCTAAAATGCTTTATCTAGTCATCTGTCAATGGGTACAGCAGTCCCCAAGCCTTGGTTCCTGTCGTAGCAGCGGCTGTGAATCCAGGGTTCATCCCTTCCTGTCGTCATGTCTTCATGGTATTACTGGATGATGTCATATTTCCATTTGTGATTTTTGGAACATCATGTCTACAGGGCCTGCTTCAGGTACACAGGCAATGGCTCCTGTATTCACATTCTTGCCAACATGTCCTTCCCAGTTGTTTTGAGCATACCCAGGCCATGCTCACAGGGCTGGGTATTTACTACAGCCTAGAACAGTGCCGGCAGATATCCCTCTGACCCTTTCGTCCAATCCAGATCTAGATGCAACTAAGGGTGACTGAATGCTGTTCATGGGAGACAATGCTTCTCAACATGGTGAAGTGCTGGGGTACGTCAAAGTGTGCTTAACTGTCAGTGTATGTACTGGAGACCTCATCTTTTTACTGGGTCCTGAGTAGCTTGATGCATTGAAAAGTTTTAAAGGTATCTTCTAAAATCTTAAACACCATAAACCAGTGTCATCTTCATTAAAAAATGTACTTCCTAAAAGCAAGATACAATTGAGACCGATGACTCTGGTCTTCACAATTATCAGTAGTGTCCTAGTGAGCCTTATTCCTCTCTGGGCTTCTGTTTCAATGCTGACCATTCTTAACCTGTCTCCCAAAGTTAGAGCAGTTCTCACTCTGGCCAGCAGGGGCTGGAGGTCTGCTTCCTTGATCCCTTTGTAACACTAGGAACAATTTAATTGCAAGGTCATGGAAGCAACCTAAATGCCCCAGAACAGATGACTGGATGAAAAAGATGTGGTCTATATACACGATGGAATATTGCTCATCAATTCAAAATGACAAATTCGATGATTTTATGACAACATGGATGTACTTAGAAGAAATCATATTAGCAGAAACAAGTCAAAAAGAAAAAGACAGAAACCAAATGCTTTCACTAATATATGGGATATAGTGAATAAACAAAAGACTTGAGGAAAAGTCAAAACAAGCTAAGCGCCAAACTGAAGTGCACAACTTTGAGCAGGAGGGAAAGATGGTGGTGGGGGGGGAATGGAGGGGAGGGTGGGGGGGTAAATCTCTGGGATTGCAATGATGTGAAATTTATATTTAAATAAATTTAATGAAAACATTTTTTTAACTTTGCCATGAGAAAACAATGGGTGAGAGAGCCACCCCCTTTAAGTGGACTCTTGTTTCTATCATGGTGGAGATTTTCCTGAGAGGTGTTATTCACTTGTACTTTTTTCCTGCTTTGCCTTTCTTTTCCTACCTAAGTGTTTGCTTCACTTATCTTGCCAAACTGTTCTCTGAAAAGGTGCCACCGGTTGACATTCCTAACAGGAGAAGGAGTATGTATCCTGAGGCCCTTGCCAATGATGGGCTCTATCAAACCCCTCTCATTTTTTCTGAGTTGAGAGCGGGATTGCAAATTTGTATTCCTTAAGCAAGACTAAGACATTTTCACTGGTAAGAGCCAGTCAAGGGTCATCCTCCAGGAGACATCTGCTCACCCCCTCTGCCACCTGTTAGAAGTTTCCAACAGAACTGTTTTACGTTAAGAATGCCTTTTGTTTTCTTATCTGAGTTTTCCAAAAAGAGATTTAGGAGTTGGAGCCCAGAGAAGGCAAGGCTGGCAGGAAGCTTTAGTAAGTCTTTTAGTTACACAAACTGGCCTAGATTATCTTTGTCCATGGGCCTGGACCTCTGGCGAAGAGGAAGTCAGAGGGGAGAAGTGGCAGGAGGAGGGATATTGGACTCATGACCCAGGGTCAGAGCTGATCGGGAGGAAGGTGTGAATGCCTTCATTCATTCACCAGAGAGCCTGTTCTGGGCAGCCACCATTCCCAGCTCTGCGCTGCGTTAGCCTGTATGCTTCTAGAATATCTCCCCTGCCCATGGAGGAGACTCCACTGAAGAGTGGACCTCTCTGAGCCCCCCGGCTTGACAGAGACTTTAGGGTCATGCTTAAGTGACCAAACCCAATTCTAAATCAAAAGCCAAACACCCCATCTTGAGTAAGGGTCCAAGCTGTAATCAATGGCTGCCTGTCACTGAGGTGACAGGAAGGAGAAATCACCTGGATGACAGGAGCAAAGGCCTCACTCGTGAGAAGTACTGATCTAAATGGCTTCACCCCTGGGCTTGCTCAGGCCTTAGTTCTTCATCTCTGATTCTTGTCACAGGTGCTCTCAGAGTCCTTGGAGACCCCCTGCTTCTTACCTCCTGCCACTTGGGGCTTCTCATGGGCAGTTCCCTTGAGGCACAGAACTCTCTCCTCTGCTCCCCACCTCCCCCTTGCAATGCCAAGGAAGTCAGTAATGCTCCCATTTCTCCCAAGGCTTACTCACCCCTCAAAACCCTCAACGGCCCCAGGTCAGCATGGTGACCTGTATGGACCAGGCTTGGTCTGTGGGAAAGACCTTCCCACCTTCTGCCCCATCGAACGTGCCTGTGGTGCCTGATGGCCCTTTATCCATCAGATTTGACAGGTGAGTTGAACACCAAGCCACCAAGACCCCATCCCTCTGGGGACCCTGGGACTGTACCCTGGTGACCCCTCTCATTAGGCTTATGGTGTTTGTTTTTTAATTTTATTTCTAAATTCATATAAATTCTTACATAAGTAAATAAGGTAAATGGTTCCTGGCATGCCTTCCCTCCTCCACGCCCCACCCCCTTGTGTTCACTCAGTCTCCACTCTCATTGTTCTTTTTGGTTTATGTTGGGTTCACTTGTTCTTTGGTCTCTTTTTCTGTGGCTGTGTCCATTTGTCGGATGAGGGGCTGTGTGTTCCAGGGCCATGGCACATTGTGCTTGATGGTTTGTAGTCCTTAGCTTTGTATTGGGCACCCAGTCCATGTTCATTTGGGGTCAATTGGTGTCTTCTAGTTGCTGGCTCCAGTAGGTCTCCTTGCCATTCTGCTATCTCTGCACCTCATTTCTCTGACCTCTGGCCTTGGGGTTCCTTTCCCCCAGCCATTGTCAGTGAGGAAGTTTCTTAACGAGGGCAGGCGTCTACTGATGGACCTTGCAGCTCATCTCCTCTCCATCTGTTTGTAGATTTGCTGTGGAGCCAATGCCCTGACTGCGTGATTCTTCTGAGTCCTACACACGTGTCACGCAGGCTCTTTTCTGCTCCCTCATCTGTTCTATATGGCTGTGTGCACGTCTGTGCTATTAGTCCTCCTGTGAGCTAAGTGGAGTGAGGTGAAGCAGCAAGGGTGTCATCCTACACACCCCCACCCTCCCCCCGCTATTCCTGGATCAAGGATGGATCCAGTCTTGCCCATGCGCCAGCCGGTCCCCCTTACCCGCCAGGTCGATGGCAGAGGGGCCCAGTGGGTGCTGTATGGTTACCGAATGGGTGCAGCTGCTGGCCTAGGTTTGCCAGCAGCTGCGCACACCTGCTGATCAGGTCCAGCACGATCCCACTTGCCAAGCTGGTGGAGCTTCTCAGACCAGTTCCTAGGCCCCACCTACTGCTGGGATGTCAGCAGCAGGGTCCTAGTGCCATGTCCATGGCAGCGGCTGTCTAGTGATGGTGGCTGCCTTGCGGGGTTTAACGGCCCTGTTGTCGTGTGCCCCAGGCCGGTCCGGGGGTCCCGGCTGGCCCCTGAGTCCCCCTTACTTGCCAGGTCGACGGTAGAGGGGCCCAGTGGATGCTGTTGCTGAATGGATGCAGCTGCTGGCCTAGGTTCGCCAGCAGCCTTGCGCGCCTGCTGATCAGGGCAGTTGTAGCTCCCATGTGCCAAGCTGATCGAACCTCATTAGGAAGTTGAAGAACTTCCTATCCCCACCCCAAACACACAGACACCTACTCCCTTGAGGAGAGGGTTCCGTATAACCAAAGAAAGTATCTTTTTACATTCTTAAGCTACTCTAGGCTCTCTCTTGCCCTGGTGGGTGACAGAAGAGGGTGTGGGGGTTGGTGTGGCACCTGGGACAGAAGGCTGGGTGCTCTGAGCAGGATGCCAGCCACTTCCTAATGTGGTGCTATTTCTCATCCTCCTTCTACCCTGGGCTCTTGTTTACAGTATTAGCTCAGTCCAGTCTCGTGCCACTCATGAAAATCCCCTCGCAGAAACCTGACACCTAGAGAAAGAGGGAGGCCAGTCTGGAGAAGCAGGTGAGATGATGTGGGTGGAGAGGTGGTCAGG